>ML797348.1:221307-245914 GCA_009831015.1 Picea engelmannii | reverse complement strand
TACTTTACTCGAATCTCCTCTGCAAAATCTCCCACTGAACCCAGGTTTATCACAGACCCAAGATAAACTTGATCTATCAAGACCGAGCCAAACCCTCAGCAACAAAGGCGTCCCTCTGAAGCCAAAAACGTGCTATGATACCAGATGTAAGTTTTAAACCTGCGAAGTAAAGCAATGCATATAGATTCTTAAGCAATACATAAATTAATCAATGGCTCATACACAGAGTACACAGAGATTTTTACTGGAAACCCTCAACCGGGAAAACCTTTCTTATTTTCATTATATCGAATTTCACCATTCGCCATACAATATATACAATGTTTTTAGGTATTTCGTAGATACCAAAACCCTAATCCCTTAATCCGGGATTAATTTACAAATCAGCTAAAAATAGCAGTTGTCGTATCTTACGCACCCACACACACACACATGCAAAGAATATAACACATACCCAACAAATAGCACTAACAATTAGTCTAATTGTATAAGTTAGTGATAGATGAGATTTTGTGGAGATGTGTGATGGATCATGAATGCTTGACCATGCTTTGGGAGGGCCACGATGGTTAAGGAAATGAATAGTACAAAGGAAATAAAATTATTTGGAAGGTGCTACATGTAGGGCTTGGGTGGATGACTTTGTTTATGGATTCCATGGAGTTCACAAAGAAGTGTGATGTATACCAACATGTGGGAAAACCCTTTGTGTGGGATGAAATGCATATATAAACCATTGTGGTTAGAGAGTTGTTTCAACACTGGGCATTGGATTTTATTAGACATATTAATATGTACTATTGAGGGGAAAGATAAATAATCATGACTATATATTATTTGATGCACTTATTAGAGGATACACTGACCTGATATTGCTTGGTTTAGACTACTCCGAGGGTTATTTTTGAATATACAGTCACAAGTTTTAGATTCCTGCATAGCCTCACAAGCGACTAAGGTCAACATTTTATTGGGGGATCCATAGCTATACTTATGAAAGAGTTAATCATTTATCACCACAAAAAAATGTTGTAACATTCACGGGCCAACATAATGGTAGATGCATTCAACAAGATAGACTAAGGTGCACTCGGTCAATACGAATGATTGTGATGAAAGTATTTCTGTAGTTTTATGGGCCTACCTACAAAACCTTAATGAAACAAACCCCATTTAATTTGGTGTCTGATAGGGAGGTAGTGATGTTTCATTGATATTTGAAACCAAGCCTAGTGTGTCCATATAAACACTAATGTAAAAAGTGTACCAATTATATGATATGTTTGATATGCTAGTATAGTTAGAAGAACATTGATTTTGGCTAGATATCATAAAATGGTCCATAAGTGGTGTCAAAAGGCTAGGCATGATAAGAACATCTAGAAAAAGTAGTTGCAAAAGGGGATCTAGTGTTAATGAATGATATTATAAAATTTTGGAAGTACCCTGGCAAGTTGAAAATGGTTGGCTGGGTCCCTACAAGGTGGTGTAGATCACTGGTAAGGGTGTGACATATATTGCATAGCTAGATGAATATATGAAAATGAAATGAGTGAATTGTGAATGCATGAAGCCTTATGCAGTCCCAACCCTCACAAAAACACCATGAGATCTTCAGGGAGGGTGAGTGGGTGGGTGAAGTTAGTGTACCATAGTAGAACTCAATCTTCACATTTGTTTCTAGCAATTCCTTTTCTGCAATTTCAAATTTCAACAAATTCCATTCACATTTTATTTTTTTGTTTGTCACTTTCTAGGTTTCAAAACAATACAATACAATAGATTTAAATTTACATAGAATTAATAATACTCCACCATAGAAAACATCTGTGGTTGGGGTGTTGCATAAAACTTGGGATTTGTGGATGGGATAAAATATGCATAGTGGGAATTAGGGGAACTATGGAGCTAATGGACCATAGAGTAGGGGGGTGTTAGTGTAGGGTCAAGTCTCCATGGGAGTGAAGTCTTTATGTTAAGAATCTATAATTAAGTGAGATTTCAGTTGATGGGAGTGTTAGGTATTGACACCATTATTGCAATGGTGGGTGGGTGTTGCCAACACATGATTTTAATGCTACATAGGCTGCATATTAGTCAATCATGTCACATTTATGGTCAAAAACGTTGTTGCAATTTTTTTTTCTTGTCCTTTATTGATGATCAGATCTAGATAGGATTTGCGAGAGATTTAAGTAGGATATGTATGATTTGGTAGAAGACCAAACAATTAAGATGGTGCATGATTTAAATGATGTTGATCCTGATAAAAATAGTTAAAGTAGGATTTATGGGATGTGTCTTGGAAAACATTTTTATCATTGGAAGACATAAGAGTAGAGAGTTATAGGAGTTTCATAGTTGAAGTTGGTACCAAGTCAAAGTACAAAGCTAATAAAGGATGATTTTGAGATAGAATTAGATTCAAGGTCCATAGACAACATTTGATGTTTGAGCAAGATTTGGTTAGTGGGAAGTAGAAGGAGCTAAAGGTGGATTTTAGTACCAAATAGTATTGGTGTATAAGGAGAATGCTTCCAGGTACACTACCATCAACAAGTAGGGGTACAACTAGTAGTAACGCCCAAAAGAATAAGCTGAGAGGGGAGAATTCCCTCATCCTAGAGGTTCCAATTCCGGTTTTCCCAAAATATATACTTGCTACACATGTGTATGCTCATAAGGACAAAAACTTAAAAGGATATGTTGAATAGGCACAATTGGTGGAATATGACATCCACAACTATATGGTTTTCCTTGAGTTCTCATAAAGCTTTTGAAGCATTCAAGCCATTGTTTAAGTTCAACATTATGAGCTTACCACATGTCCCATGTTTTGGAAATTATATGGTAGTTAGGAAATGTGTAAGGATATCACTATCATGGATTCCATCTAGAGGGATTTGGATAAGAAAGAAAATCCCCATCTATGTTGAGACAATACATGCCATTATGGGGTTCCCAAAGGAAGGACATGATGCCACTTATGTGTTTGTAGTTCAACCCATAGTGGAAAATGATGGAGAAACCATTCAGAAAGATAAAACTGCCACTAATGAGAAAATGGACCCATGCATGAAATATGGCATGAAAGATGAGAATTGTGGCTTTGACATCACCTTCATCAATCATTTACTTGTTATCATGGTAGCACAACTGATGTCTACCAGGGTGTTGTGGACCTACTATAAGGGTGAGTGTTCAAAATAGTTTGTGTTGTATGGAGAATGTTTGTGCGCTATACAATTGGGATCAAATTTTGACATTTGGGTACACGTTTGAAGAAAATAATCAATTTTAACATTGAAAATTAGTGAAATTTCATGAAATTTGTATTTTGACCATGATAAAAGTCACTTAGCCAACATCCTTACACTAATGTCCCTTAAACATTGTTATTGGTGTTGAATAGTCAACATGGATTGTGTATAATCAAATTTGGCCAAGTCAAAATAATTTATAGCAAGCTAATGTCGATTAAGCAACGCGTATGATGATTTTTTTTCTTGGGATTAAAACATGTGAGTATTTTATACTTTCAACATTTCTGATAGATTTATTTTCTGCATTTTAAAAATAATTCATGCAAAAGAAACCACAATTTTTGTGTAAAGTGTTGGGATTGGGTGGCATAATAAGAGTGGTAATTTTTTCTACTTTTACTACATTGTTACATTCATTATTCTCCCCATAACTCAAATTTTATTCAGTGAAAAATTGTAAATACCATTTCAATTTTCTATATGTGAAATTCATTAAATGTATGCTTGTTGAACTAATGCACGGGTTGAATATTTAGTTGAAATAGAAAACAATGTAAAATAACCCTAACTTGGGTGTTGGTGAATGCAACTAGTTATCTTATATGGAGGAATTAATCAAATAAGCCTTGGATATCAACACAAATATTGATCTAGATGTATGTGATTATTTTGTGCATACAAGAAATTGTAAAAAATCATCTTTGAATGATCCCAAAATCCTTGATATTGGTGATAGGAAATGTTATCTCCCTTTCATGAATTGCGAAGGCATTAAAAGAAAAATAATTAACATGTCAACAACTAGAAAAAATTACTTAGGCATGTGAACCTAGAAGGGGGAACCAAATATTATACCTTGGTAAGATAGAGGAAACATGTTTTTTTTTTTTTTTTCAAAGTTAAATTTGTTTTAATATTTTGATACTAGCTATGTTTATTTACTTGTAATTACAAAGGTAAAATCACCTAGGATTGGAATTCATAATCCTACAATTTGTAGTAGAGATGGTGAAGATGGTGGAATTGAAGTTGATTTTATGGAAGAAAATGATACTGATATTATTGAAAATGAAGGGTAAACAGGTTAATCCATGACACCCTTGCTACCATGGATGAGAACAAAACCATGGATAAGATCTATGAGGATAAGTATTATGCACCAATTATTAAGAAGGCGCAAAAACCCCTATACAAATACTCAAAGACAACTCTTATCTTTGTTATTTTGTTGTTTACCAAATTGAAGGCGTTGAATGGTATTTCAAACACATAGATCCTAAGGTATGCAATATAATTATTTATATAAATATATATATATTTTTCAATTTTTTGTGATTGTAATATATAGGATGTAATATCCACTATTCAATACACTAATTCAAATTTTCTTGTAGATTTTTAGGTGATATTCTCCAACTACCATCAACTATTTTACCTTGAACATACCAAGAATTGTGTGTCCTTATGAAATATATATAATGGATTATCAAAAAATTGATGCATGTCGCAATGATCACATGATCTAATGCGGAAATCAAGAAACAAAGTTGGAATGCCCTGAATGTGGAATTTAGTAGATATCAAATTGATAAGGTAACAAATAAGGTTCCCTGGAAGGTTCGTTGTCATATCCCCATAATTCCACATATTGAATGATTGTTTGGGTGCAAAAACATAACACAAGTTATGGATTATCCTACATGGAAGAGAAGTGTAGATAATGTTATGTGAATGCATAGAGATGGTTATGTATTTATGGACATCAAGAAAAGATGGAGGATTTTTTAAATAAGAAATTTGTATTATTATATTTTCAATGACAATTGATGGTATCGATCCGTTTTGAGAGGTTAGATCCATTAACTTAGTTTTCCTAGTTTTTGTTATAAGCAATAACCTTCCTCCTTGGATGTTGTTGGTGTATTTTTCATGCAAGGGTGTACTAAAAACCATAATATAGTAGGTTGTGTAACTAGATATAAAAAAAATGGAAATATATTTGACTCACATGCAACCATTCTACTTAAAATCTACTCATGAATGAAAATAAACAATGCTATGCACTAATGAAATTGAGATCCAAACAAGAGAATATAAATAAAAGAAGGATTTTTATTAATACCAATGGAAAAAACTTATAATGATACACCTTGGGAGAAGTTTTGAAGTAACTAGATGGGCTTCAAACCCTCTCTTTAGGATGGGCCCTTTACCTTCTTGTGTGCTTCAATTCAAAACTTAGTAGATAACATGGATAAAAAATCAAATGGGAGAGACAATAATAAGCGTTTCAAGTCTCTCTAGATTTCAACAACATAACCTTACTCTTATGGATTGGAGTAATGATATGACCTCAAGAGATTTATTTAGAGGTATATGGTGGAACCTTCTATGGATCTAGGTTCTATGTAAACTCTTCCCATTGCATTAATGAATATATGGGATAGTGATGGTCAAATAAGACTATATCATATTATTTTAATAAAGGAGAGGGTTTAACAAGGTCCACACATATCCACTATTCCATTTTAGAGGTATAGGGGCGTTAGTGAGTCAAAAAATAATCTTTTTTTTTAGTTCAAAATGGCAGTTCATTTTTTAGTGTATTTTCTGTGCTATGTGCATATAAAAGGAGATAAATAATATGCTATGGGAATTTTGGTCAATTCATGGTTTTACTTGGATCAATATAGCATGATTGAGTTCATATTATGATAGAAAAGGATTACTAATGTGGGTTATACCTACTATGGTAATGTTTCTAGATGGAACTACTCAAAGTACAATTGAGCAAAATTATATTCATAATAGTTCCCACATGATGTATGATGTTAGGAGAAAATAATTTAGTTAATATTCATCACGTGTTTCTTTTCCCAAACAATGGAACATAAAGGGAACCAATTAAGGATAAGAGTGTTCAAAGAGGCAGGGATTTGGTGGACAATTGGTTTAGATTGATGGATAGATGGTTTGGATAGTTGGTTTTCATTGATGTACACCCTTGGAGAGTGACCATGGATAGTGATTTCAACCCTTGGAGAGTTCAAGTGATGTGGACAATGATGTGGACAAGATCATTGGATAGTTTATTATCATTTGTATGGTCGAGACTAATGGTGAGTTGTGTCAGATACATTTGAAGGATTCTGGTAGCATATTTTGGTAGCAATGTTGAATGAGAAATATGGAAATGAAGGATTGAGTAAATGAAGGTAATACACTCATATATGGATAGTAATCGTCGTTCCATTATTGGTGATATGTGGAACGCCATGTAGTTCCTCATGATTAGGAAGATATGGTCTTGCGAAGTTGAAATCCCCAAAGAGTGGTCAAGAAACCCCTAATTGGTTACAAGTTGGTTAATAAAGGGTAAAGTTGTTGTAACAAGAAAACCGTAGAATCCATAAATTAAGGAGGGGAGTTACCTATCACTTGTATAAATACACCTCATGGAGTCATTCATTCGTAAATTCACATACACTTATATTGTACATCTATCTAGTGAATTGTTATGGTTTAATGAATGGTTTAGTGATTGTTATGGTCTAGTAATTTGGTAATGTTTATATTTCTATTGGAAAGTCTACTAGTGAATTTGAGGTTTAATATGACATATCAATTTTGAGGCGGTGAAAATTCTGAAGGGCTGAAAGTTTCAGAGTTGTAGAACTTTAAAAACCCTAGTTTCTGAGGCATACACGGGCTGACAATAAAAGAGGTAGCTTACATACATGGGCTGACAGTAGAAGAGGTAGTGTATGCATGCAGGATATACATGAAGAGGTAGCGTATATGTGAAAAACTCATGAAAAATCTTGAGTGGATGTTAGTATTAGGTCCCTGAAGTCTGAAGCAAGTTCCCAGGTCTTCATTCTACAGGTTCTCATGAGTAAAGGTATGTCATTTATGTATTTTTTGAGGCTTGAATCTTGTATGATATGGCACATGCTTAAGGTATTCCTTGGAGGTCCTTTATGGTACATGGTTGAGGTAATATTGTTATATTCTTGAGACACTTTCTTAGTACTTAGTATATGGCTATTATGGTTCATTTTTAGAGGCACATCTTTGTGGTATTGACATATACTTGAGGCTTGTCATATTGTGTTATGAGACTACATCTTTGTGATATTGAGGAGCATGCTTGAGGCATATGAATAGAGTCATTTCATGGTATATGGTACATGTTTGGTGAGATACATTGCTGGTACACTTCTTGGTTTATTGGTACAAGGTGTATGGTTGTTGTGTTAGTGGTCTACCATTGATATTGATACATTATTGAGATATACACTTGGCATATGGTAGTACATGCATAGGAGACATCTCTTAGTGGTGATGGTACTTGGTTGAGATACACTCTTGGTATTACTTGTTCAACATATCTTATGGTACATGGTGTAGTACAGGTTTGATGCTTGATATGGTATAATGAGATACATTTCATGGTTGGAACATGGTATGGTATAAGGTACAGGTATTGATGTACATGGTTGATATACATGGTTGGTACGTGGTTGATGTATGGTTGTGGTGCATGCTGGTACATGGTTGAGAAACATATCTTGTGATGGTATGTGGTGATGTTGGATCATGCTTGGTTGAGGCATGTGTTTGTTGGACATCTAGTTGAGAGGTGTCTTTGGTATATGATCCATGAGAGAGGATCTGGTTGAGTATCAGTGACACTGGCAGTGACAGTGACAGTATTAGTGACAGTAGTAGTGATAGTGATAGTAACAGAGGCATCAAAGACTCAGAGTTCAAAAAGGTGAAAACCATAGTTCTCAGAAGGTGTACGCAAGCTGCAACATAGAAATGATGCATACATACATAGGCTGCATTATAGATAGGGCATGTACATACACGAGATGCAACACATATAGGTTGCATACCTATTGGTTTTTTTGGTACATGAAGGTTACAGGTATAGGTTGATCACAGGATATTAGTACATGTTGGTTATAGGTTGTTGGCACATATTAGTATAGGTTTACAATGGTATATATAATAGTGAAAATGTGGTAGTGGTTTCATCATCTATTTGGCATTTAACTTTAGGGCGACAAGATGGGGCAAGGCTAGGTGGTTGTAGCCACCTTTCGATTGTAGCCGGAAATCATAGGGGGTTGTAGTTCTGGTTGTAGCCAGTGAATCAAGGAGTTGGATCTTCCTTTAGGTTGGAGACTGAGAACTAGGTGGTTGTAGCCACCTTCCGGTTGGAGCCAAAGAACTTAGGGGATTGTAGCCTCCGTCTGGTTGGAGCCACAGAATTAGGGAGTTGTAGATTCCTTTAGGTTGGAGCCTGAGAATAGGGGGTTGGAGCCTCCTTCCAGTTGTAGCTGGGGAATTGGGAATTTGGTGCTTCCTATGAATTAATTCTTGACATATATATAAGAAATAATTCTGTGGTTTTATCCCATTTGGGTTTCCACGTAAATAATGGTTTATTGAGTTATTGATATGATGTTGATGTGATATTTCTTATGTTTACATGATTATACTATATAAATGATTGGATGCATTCATAGATGATACATTGATGATAAACAACTGAATATTGTTGGTAAAGATAAAGAATATATACTATGGTTAAAAGTGGTATAAATTGCTCATTATTGATTCACCCCCCATCTCTGTAATCCAAAAATTGGTATCAGAGCAGGTTCCTTCAAGAGATATTTTTACCATTGGAAGGAGGTCATGGAATTTACTGAGAATAGAGTACCAATGTGTGATGGTCATAGCGGTCTAAAGTATGATATGTGGAGGATAAGAACAACAACCTTTTTAGAGGTACACATATATTATATTTGGTATTTATTTGTGATAGGAGATAATTATACAAAGAAAGCAAAGACTACAACCAAGAAGGAATTCAAGAAGAATAAAAATATAGATATGGATTTCATCTGGGGAGGATTACCTGATCCAGTAAAAGAAAAGGTTGGAAAGTGTTCATCAACTAAATAACTTTGGGATAAGATACATGATATCTATTTTTATCCCATCACAGATTAATAATTCGCTAAATAAGATACATGTACAAAACAAGAAGAAAGCTTCTCACCATGTCAGACAGATTTAGAAGAAGAAGAAGATTGTGAAGTGACAAAATCCAACAGAGGTGAGTTCTTTTGCTTTAATTGTGAAAAGCGTGGGAATCTTGAAATTTAATTCCCTTACTTGAAAATTGAAAATGATGAAATAGAAGAAAATACTGATATTGAAAAGGAATACCTAATTAGTGCTTTAGATGAAATAAATAAAGAAAGAGAAGAAAATAAGTCACTCATGTTAGAATTGATGAAGCAAAAGGAAAGTGCTCTAAGTTTCGAAAAATCCCAGCGAATCATTGAGAACTTAAGAGCTCAACTAGAAGAAGCCAGAAATATTGAAGACACATACAAAAGTCAGATGGAAGACAAGCAGTGTTTGGAAGCTGAAATAGAAGCACTGAGAAATGAAGCAATAAAAGAGAAGCAATGTTTGGAAACTGAAAGAAAGGAAATGAAAAGAGAGAGAAGATATTGACAGATCATATTAAAGAAATAAATGATGACTTAAATAAGCTTGCATCAGAATTTGGTCAAGAAGAGAGAAGACTTGTAAACGAAATTATTTCCTTGAAAATACAACTTGAAGAAGCAAAGAAGATAGAAGAAGTCATAAAGAGTAGAATTCTGAAGAAAGAAGAAGAGGTTGAGAAGCTTGAAGAATAAGTTGTCACATTGAGAAGTAAAATCGTTAAGCTCAACAAGAAAATTGAAAAGACAGAAACATCCACATCAACGATAGAGAATGAAGAGAAGCATTCCAGGGTACCAGAAAAGAAAAATAAAGAAAATAGTAAGAGTTATGCAAAAGTACTCAAAGGAAGGAATCATGGTCAACACGAATAAAAGAAGAACAATAGAGATACATCTTCAACAAGACCTACCACGTTCAGGAAACAAAACCATAATGAAGGGATCCACATAGGAGAAGATCATGATCAACCAAGGAAGGAATTTAGAAGGACTACACCACAAAGAATATCATTCACTTCCAGGTATGTAAATTTATTTTATGGTCATTGTTTTTATTGTACTAACTTTGGACATAAGGTTGCAGATTGCAGGGCTCGTGGAAGAAATGTTCAAGCAAGAAACTTTTATGTGGTTCCACATGACATTGAATGTTACAAATTCCATAAATATAGACACATAGCTCGTGATTGTAGAAGAATGATGGATACTTCTATGAAAGAGAACACTCTTATCAGATATAAGAAGGTTTGGAAAATAAAACAAGAATAGGTAAAGGAAGATCATATACTCTCAGGATTGGAAATAGTACGAGATGAAGACAAATCTACAAGGAAAAAATAAGATGTCATACATAGGAAGGTTTGGAGAAGAAATGAAAAACTGGAAGAATAAGTGAATAAAGAATAGGTCCCATAGATCATAAGATTTGCAGGAGTACGAGAAAGAAAAGAAGAATAGGAGAATAAAGAATAGGTTCAAGAGATTGTACTTTCAGGAATTGTAGTGGAATATGAATCCACTGATAGAAAGGAAGAAGTCAGATTTCAGAGAGATGACAAGTCTACATACGAAGAGGAAGATTACTCCACATCAAAGTGGTTATTTTTCTGAGCCATCCGGCTCAGAGTCTCCTAGTAAATATGAATATTGAACAGGGGGAGTCAGTGCAGTAGACAATACAAATCAAAGAAAAATATTTCAAGCAATATGAAGTGATAGATTTAGAAGTACAGAATGACAAATTGATCAATTGAGAAAGCAGTGTTCCCACATAGGTGTCAGTTGGAAATTACACAGGAAGAAGTTTATGTTTGATTTTAGGAAGAGATATCTTTAGTACAGGTTATTCTAGACATGAAAAGTTTGGTTTGTAGTGGACACATTTGATATGTGATGTTCAGGTGAAGTCTTCAGAATAGTGTAATGACAGATGGGTCAACATTGTGGACAATTGAGTAGCAGAATTATGGATAGTTTGTGACATATGGATAGAGATGGATTAATAGGATGCTTAACATGTATAGAAAGCATGGGTCAGAAATGATGCATAACAGTGTATTTTCAATTGGAATCAGTTAAATCAATTGATTACAGAAAGGAAAACAATGAAATTTATATCAGAACATGGAAAGAGAAATTTTCAACAAAATCTATATCATCAGAACGAAATCATTTGACAATATGGTCAAGTGAACATGACAAATAAATGAAGAAATCAAATTTTGAATGCTTTTTATATATGTCAGTGAATTACATGAGGAAGCACCAATGGAAAATAAACAGTACTGGAAGAGAGGAAAGGAAACATTTCACAGGTAGCTCCACGTCTTTCAGATAAGGTAAATCATCAGAGAGAGAGAATCCAGAAAGGAATATCAGTAGCATTCAGATAGGGGGGGACATACCCATTGAGGGAGTTATTATTTTTTCCATGTTTGGTTTAAGCAGGTACAATATCAGGAGGAGACATACTGATAAGGGGAGTTAATCCTTTGTCAAAGGGTGAGAGATAAACATTGTCACAATGATGGGGATATAGAGGTAGTGCAGATAGGGGGAGTAGCCCCAAGGAGATTTCAGTAAGGGGGAGTAGCCCCAAAGGGGGAAATATACCCAGAGAGATACCATTTTCCATTGATGTCAAAGGGGGAGAGTGAGAGACATTGATGAGAAGTGATGGCCACATCGGAAGATTCTTGGACATTTGTTTTAGATTGATGGACATATGGTTTGGATAGTTGGTTGTCATTGATGTCAACCCTTGGAGAGTGACCATGGATAGTGATGTCAACCCTTAGAGATTGATTTCAACCCTTGGAGATTTCAAGTGATGTGGAGATTGATATGGACAAGATCATTGGATAGTTGTTATAACCCTAATTTGCACCAGACATGCTTACCTGGCATCAGACCATCTTAGATTCCTTCTTTGCTAAAAAACTGTTGAACAACTCTTCTTAAAAACACTTTTTATAAAGGTCCACGTGCCATGCTCCATTACTGCACGCGTGTACACACTATCTGACCCAAAACAACCCGCGTGTACCTACAAAAGCATGAAAAAAGGAAAGTTGCTGATGGAACACATAACTTTGGGTGAGTTAAATAAAACTTTCGACCATGCATGGCTGAGGGTTTGACCAAATACCTAGCTTCTTCTAGCCTATAAAAGAAGGGTTAGGGGTCCTATTTGAAAGAGGAGAATCATAGTAAAGAAACTATACCCAATTGGGCATTCCCTTTGTGCCAACCTTTTAGCCATCCTTGTGCAAAGAGAAATATAGAGAAAAGAAGTTGGAGGACAATTGAAGAGGAGCCCAGGACCAGGTTCGTGGAGCAGTGGCTGGCTTCATCATTGTAAGTTGATTTGTTGAATTTAATAATAAAGATGTACTTTTCCCATCCCACCATATGAGGTTTTCATGGTTTATGGCATATATGTTTATTGAATCTCTAACCCATTAATCTATATATCAAATGCATGTGGAGTTATTTGTTTGTCTTGTGTGAATGTAGGTCAGCCCTTGGAGGAGAGCTGTAGTCAAAGAGCAATCAAGCGTGAAGAAGGATCGATATCATACACCTGAAATAAGGTATGCTCACTTGATCTTCTTAACTATGTATTTGCTTAAGAATAATGGGGATTAGGTCCGGGACGACGGTAGAAAGTAGAATCTTTAGGTCTTTTATGCATGCATAATTAAACCCTAAGTGCTAGTCCGTAGGGGGATTTACCACTCACAAAAGAATTGGCGATCATATTGGGGAAATCTCTAGGGTTTATGGGAATATTTTTTGGGTATTTTTAAGAATTGGTTTCATTTCCTGTTTTTAAAGTTTCTGCAAAAGTCTGAGCTAATAGAGATTCTGGTCTTCCATACCAGTTATCTCTGTTTCTTTTCTTGATTGTATTTTTTTTTTTTGAGACCCATAGAGATACACACGGCCTGTGTAAGGTCTACACGCATGTACCTGTGCCCTCATTCTCATAGCCCATGTGTACACGCTAGCTGAGGAAGTGTTAGTTGCATGTATGATTCCAAAAAAATTCTTTTAGAGAGGTAGTCATCCTCTTCCCTATCAGAATTGGTCCCTCTCAGGGGTTTTCTGGAACTCTTTCTAGTCTTTGTTGTTTGCAGTCTATAGCTTAGGTTTCACCTTGGATTGGTTTGTTCTATGAAGTTTTCCTTGAATTGTTTTCTTTTTTTTTGTTAAAGTAAGTGTCCGAGTCTTCAAGAGATTCTGGTTCTCAGTACCAGTAGTCTCTGCCTAGGCTGGCTTGCTTGGCTTTTCATTTGTCTCAGAGTTTCAAATATACAAGCAGCCTATATAAGGCCAACACACATGTACATGCGCTCTGACTTTACATAGCTCGCATGCACACGCTTGCTGTTGAACTGTTAGCAATGTGCTTGTGGAGAGAATTTTTGTTGAAGGTGAGGTAGTCATCCTTTCCTTTGACAAGAGTTATACCTCTCAGGTTTTTGGGTCTCTGTCATAGCGGTCAGTAACTTAGGTTTGATCACAACAATAGCTTTCTTTTTTCATTTAGAAGTTTTTCTCAAAATTTTATTTTATAGGGTTTTTAGACAAGTGTGAGAGTCCAATTTTAATTTACTTGTGTGTTATTTTTAAAGTGACTCTTTGCGATCTGCACTTAGGCCATAAGTTTTCTTGGTTTTGACTTGTTGATATTTTTCCTTTTTTTCTTTGTGAGTATTCAAATAAAAAAAAAATCTTTTATTTCTTTGTTTGGTTAAAAAGTGTTGTTTTGCATTAATGACCAGGGAAAAGTATTTTCTTTCATAAGTTCTTGATGGTTTACTTAGATCATAAGTAGCTCGTAGTCGAGTGAAATCCTGCTTTGAGTTTGTTGTTCAAAGATCTTAGAAAAAATTTTGAATTTGGAAAGTTGTTTAAGAGTTGAGTTAAGTAAAGGTTTTTTGTTTCCAACTTTCTATTTATTTTTCTTTCGTCTTTCAAACATCATTAGTTTCACTTTCATATAATTTGAATTAATACAAGCCATACAAATTAACTCTAAATCTAAAATTCATTAGACTTTTTGTGTTTGTAGGGTCAACTAACTAGTTTAGGGTTAGGGCCTTGAATTAGGTTGGAGAGGAAACTCTTAAAGGCCATTAAAGTTAAACATTGGAGTATGAGTTAGGGAGTGTCAAAGTCCAGTATTGTGAAAGTTATCCGGGACAACGCTCTAACATAGGGGATAAACACGAGGTCGCGTGCGGAAAGGTAGTGGAGATAACCCCTCCAAACCTGGAACAATTGTAATGGAGAACACATATAGAGGGCTTGTCTTGGGATTCCGTCGATTGCATTTTCCACGGAGCTTCATGGGTCTCGAATCCATTCAAGATCCTCATTTGTCTTCCAGACCACTTTCTTTCGATACCCTTGACAGGTTTCAGGCTCGATACCTTGCTCATTGTGGTCTACCCGACTTTCGACTGTACCTGACTGGTGATTGTTCGCGCGTTGGTAACCTAGTTGCCTATAGGGACATACACAGGTGACAACAAGGGTATACTACTGTAACTAGGATAGACATCGGGCCACGCTTTGCAGAGTATACCCAGAGGGTGCTTTTATGTTCAAGTTGTACTTGCACTGGTAAGTTTCTCTAGTGTTGGTTGTTGTAACTGTTCTTCCAATTAGTTTAGTGTTTGCTTGTTTTATCTTGTAGGGACTTTTTTTAGTGTGTATTGTTTTTTGAATGAATAGAAAGCCCTAGAGTGTCTTTGATATTCTCACACAGTGGAGGATCATGAGCTCTACTGGTCACGACGGCTTCTGGGCCTATCACCAGTTACACTGGATCCACCTCCGCCACCACTAAGGCGAAAGCTAGACCAACAAGGGTCTTTTGAAGCGACCGGGTCACAAGAAATTGTGCTCAACCAACATCCGGAGGAAACAACCGTTTTAGACTTTGGAGAGAAATCTCTTGGTCCACCTGAACCTCTAACCACTGGTCTTTTGGCACCCATCATCATACCGATTCACCCTTACGAGTGTCAGACAGTGTCCCACGCAGCAATGGAAACAAATGCTATCATTCCTTCCGGGAATTCTTCAATTCCCACTACAGTTATCACCATAGGAAAGTTTCCACCTCCTAACTCACCGTCACCGGTCTGAGCCACTATGGTCTTGACTACCTCTACCTCACATAGTGGTCCGATCCCATCTATGATGGTGGCCACACCCCTTTCACACCAAGTGCGACAGGCCCTCTGTTCTCATACGAGATGCCTAGCTCAAGTACAAGTCCTGTACTTTCCTACTCCACTTCACAGACTTTAGGTCTGGGGGCAGGGAGCTCTAACGCTCCCCTGCAAGGCCACACGGGGGGCACTTCAGCTCCTTTTAACACTTTCCCTTACAGGGGAGGTCATATACCTCCTTCGTCCCCTTCGCTCGGTGGCACGCATCAACAATCCGCCAGGCCACCTGCACACCATAGTTTTATTGGAGCAGGGAGTCAAGGACCACCTTTGCATAATATGCCAGTAGGTTTGACACTGTTTTCTTTGTTCGGTGTGTTTGGTAACAACGCCTTCTCGTCAGCTTCTTTCCCGACTGGGGGAAATCCCGGTTTCGGACAACCTATTCCTATGCAGGGTACTATTCCTGCACAGGGGGCAAACCCAGGAACTTCTTCCGCATCAGGGCCTTGTAATTCTTGGTAGGGATCTGTTCCCTCATCAGGAATGCCAATTTGGGGAAATTATTTTCACAATCAATGGAACCCTGGACAAGGTACTATGCCTATCCCCACGAGATCGGCATGGGGCAACCCTTCCTAAAGTCCTCCGAATGTAATGCACGCCCAACCATCTACGTCCCATTTTGGGAATCAATCGATGATTTCTCCTCACACACATAATTCGTATGTTGGTCATGGCCATGGTTTTTACCAGAACCTAGGCCAGCAACCAAACTTTTCCTGGCAACCTGGTGCCAGTCAAACTCCAGGTCCCTTTTTCCCAGGTTATCACCAACAACCCAAACTACCTTTCTTGACAGCCCTTCATTTGCCAGACTTGACAAGGTTGTTGAATGACCCTATCTGTCACAATCCGTGTTGGCCCCCTATGCCGACGAAGTTTCCTTTGGACATACCAAAGTTCGAAGCCAAGCCTAACAAAGATCCAAGAGATCATGTGACTACCTTCCATATTTGGTGCTCATCTAACTCGTTGAAAGATGACTCCGTACAGTTGCGATTGTTTCAACGTACTCTCATTCGGAGTGCCAAAAAATGGTACATTGAGCTCGACCGCTCAAGATACTCTTCCTTCGGTGAATTGGCAATGGATTTCCTAAACCATTTCCAATTACCTGTGAGATACGACGCTGGCACAAAATTGTTGGCAAATTTTGCACAGACAAAAGCGGACCATATCTCTGATCACATCCGAGAATGGAGATGACGGAAGAGTTTAATTAAGGTGCCAGTCCCACCAGCATTCCTTCTCAAGTGCTTCCTTAAGTCTTTGGTCCCACAGTTATCCGAAGACGTCGCGACGTCAGGAGTATTTTTTGAAGAGGATGCCATCATGAGAGATCAACAGCTTGAGCTAATCTATTCTCAGTCTGGTTTATTATACGATATCTTGCCAAATGTGCCACGCTCAATACTTGATAAAACCAGACAGAGAGCTGGAACACATGCCGATGGTATTGTTGGTTCAACACAAACAAAGCCCGCTGAGCAAATGATGAAGCAACTGCAACAATTGTCTATACAACACACAACGGCCAACCGAACTACTGTTTTGGCTTGTCCCCCTACAAAAACGTCGGATGTACACACAGTGAAATCAAAAAATCCAAAGGCCACCTAGCAGCTTGAAGGAAAGAAAAAAACAATGAAAGAAGGGTAAGGGGGATAAGAAACCCACTAATAATGCTGGTGGGAAACACTGAGAAATGAAAGACGAGGTTTCCATGTAACCTATGTGCAAAAGACCACCCGACCCACCAATGTCCTCGGCTTGCAGAGGCACAAAATTTTGTGACACAGCAGCAACCTGTTGTGTTAACCAATCCATTTCAGCATGGGTAAAACCTAACCCAAGCCTCTACAAGTGGAGAAGGGGGCAGTCAAGGACCCTCTCCGTCTTCAAACAATCCCGCATTCGCGAATGTGTATATGATGAAGGGTGATGATTTTATATCAACTAGAGCGCATGACTATAGTAAAACAAACACTTCTGAGAAGGGCAAAGAAGCCAAACTCCCATCTCTTCCTCTACAGATTGAGAAGACTTTGGGAAAAACAATGACACGCATCCCAAAAGGTGTGTTCAAAAAATCTTCTCACAACCCAAAAGCAAGGGCCACCCAAAACTATTATGTGGTGGAGGATTTGTCTCAAACCCCTTGTGCGATGTTCATTTTGGAAGTCCTCTAAAGATGTCATTCCCAGAGGAAAGATTTGTTAACCACTTTAGGATCTACCGAGACTTGTAATCTAGGTACCATCATGATGGATACAACTGACTTAAAACCTCGTCTGCCTTACCATGTAGCATTTCATATAGTAGTGGCTCACCCCACGAAAAATTTTACTCGAAATATTTTTCGCACGATGGTTGATGAGGGCACCTCGACATATGTTATGTCGTTGGCATGTTGGAAGGCCATTGGCCAGCCCGTTTTGTCTCCGTCACCTACTCCTCGTTTCTTTCGACGATCATTTGTTCCGACCACATGGTATCATTCCCTCTTTCCCCATGCAATTAGGAGGGAAGACCATATGTGTCAAGGTAGAAGTAGTCGACGTGTCCCTCGACTACAATATCTTGTTAGGAAGGAGTTGGACTTATGCCATGAAAGCAGTGGTTGCTACAGTTTTTTGGGTCTTGTTGTTTCCACACGAGGACCGGATTGTGACCATTGATCACTTGTCTTTCTCTAGACCCGACCCTTCATTGGGGGTGTCTGCAGTCTCGATGATTGATAATCCTCAACCAGGTGTAGTCAACGTAGGGGTTGGTTTGTGCCCATATTTGATGGGTACCTTCGATTACCTGCCCCCTCAAGGCAATGTCAAGTTCATATCTGACCACCATAAGGTTGAGATTTTCCAAGTTTCGTCGTTTCACACGACTTACTTTAAAGATCCGTGGATACTTCCTTTCCCATCGACCACGATGGATGGGATAGGGAACCCGGGCATGTCCATGCCCTTGTCCCCAGCTGAAGTAGCATGCTCTTTAGTCCAACAAGATTTAGCCAACACCGATACAAATTCTACACAAGAGTTAGATCTGCTTCTAGAGCCTACTTGGGCTCAATGTTCTCTCCCTGACACCGATTCGTTAGACTTAGTATTGCCCTCTGACGAAGCAGTAATTGAAGCAATGACTAGTCCGAACAAACCCTGGGATGATCTTCATCACATATCATACTTCCTCCCAGAGTTAAGCATAATCGAAGCTAGAGAATTCACTTTGACTATGATTGGAGATAGTTCTTGTCCTATTAATCCCTTAGCTACACACGAGGTTTATGCTGAGGGTAATATGGAAACCATAGCTAAAACCATGCCGATCAATATCTACAGAAGCCCTGGCGCCATGGAGAATGTTTTCATTGGAGCTGACTACTCCCCCGGAGAGATTCAAATCTACACAGATCTATTTAAATAATTTTGTGATGTTTTTTTTTGGTCTTACGAGGAAATGCCAAGCATCGATCCAAAAATAGTTGAACATGAAATCACAACTTTTCCATATGCCAAGCCTATTCGGCAGAAGCTTCGTCTAGTTAATCCCAGGAAAGTAGCCGCCATTAAGGTTGAAGTTGAGAAACTGCTAAAATATGGTTTTATATATTCTATCCAGTTGAGCCAATGGGTGTCAAATCCTGTGCCGGTCAAAAAAAAACAAGGCACAATTCGTGTATGTAAAAACTTCCGTGATTTGAACAAGGCCTGTCCAAAAGATATTTTTCCCACACCATTCATCGACCAGATAATTGATGAATATGTGGGTTGAGAGGCCTTCTCTTTCATGGACGTTTTTTTGGGATGTAATCAAATACAAATCAAACCCGAAGACTAGCACAAAATGAAATTCATTTGTCCATGGGGTACATTCACGTATCGTAAAATGCCTTTTGGTCTCAAAAATGCAGGAGAAGCCTTTCAGTAGGCCATGCCTTTTTCTTTCCATGACCTCAATCATATAGTCGAGGCATATTTAGATGATTTAGCATCTTGATATCACAAGAGAACGGATCATCCGACGCACCTCTGACTTATCTTTGAGCGTTGTCGCTACTTCCAGATTCGCTTGAATCCAAACAAGTGCAGCTTTTGCGTAACATCAGGATGTTTTTTAGGTTTCATAGTGTCAAAAACAAGGATCATGGTCGATCCTCTCAAGGTTGAGGCAATAATTCAGTTTCCTCCCCCATGCACAATCCTTCAAATTCAGAGTCTACAGGGAAAAGATAATTTTTTAAGACGTTTCATCGCCAACTATGCCGAGATCACAAAGGGCTTTATGCGCTTACTGAAGAAAGACACTCATTTTCATTGGGATGATGCCCCTCAATGCTCTTTAGATGTGTTGAAACATGCCCTCACTATTGCCCCTCTGCTTCGGCCACCTAACTATAACAAAGATTTCTTATTATACTTGGCTGCAACAGAGTCAACCATCGACATGGTCGTAGTTCAGGAAGATGACGGTGAGACTGCGACTCTCTTTTTATTCAACCAGATAATAAAAAGGTTCGGCGTCCCGAGGGAGATTGTCACTGTCCATGGCAGTCACTTTTAGAACCAGATGATGACCAAGTTAACATCAAATCTTGGGTTACGGTAAGAGAATTCGTCACCCTACTTCCCCCAAGCTAATGGTTAGGTGGAAGCTATAAATAAATCTCTTAATACCATCCTACAATGAACGATCAACTCAGCCAAGTCAAATTGGCATTTGATGTTATACTCGGCATTATGGTATTACCAAACGTTTGTTAAGAATGCAACCAGTTTCTCACCTTTTCAACTCATTTACGAGCTGGAAGCATTCTTTCTTATCGAATGTTAGATCCCATCCCTAAAGTTGGCAGTACAATTATTGACAGATACTTCTCCACTTGAAGAACGATTATTATACCTTAAGTGACTCAATGAGAAGCGTCGTGATGTGGCCCTGGCCAACGAGGATCACAAACATAAAGTCAAGTGTTAGTATGATAGGTCCGTTCGTCCTTGGATTTTCTATGAAGGTGACCTTGTCCTGGTTTATGACCAAGATAAGGACCCCCTGGGGGTAGGAAAATTCAAACCCATGTGGTTCGGACCTTTCATCATAAAAGAGGTTCTAAAAAAGGGCACTTATCATCTGGTTGAATTTGAAGGGAATGCTTTGGCAGAGCCTAGAAATGGGCTCTACCTTAAGAAGTATTAATCCTATGTAGGTCACCATGGGTAACTTTTTGTAACATATGTATAGTCTTTGTACTATTACTTTCTAGTTTATTTTAGTATTATGGATGTGTTTTTTTTTTATGTTATCTTTTGTCACTGTGGTAGATGTAAATTGAATTCAAGGTGTTCATTTGGTACGAAGACGGTGCTAGCTGGCACACTCGGAGGCTTGCCTCCGCATCTTGGGTAATTTTTACACCTCAAGGCCAGTTATTATCTTCCAGAGGTATATGCTTAGGTGACACCACAAACAATGTCGCCGAGTACAGTGCAATTATTGAGTTGCTTCGTGACGCCCTGTCATTTGGTATATCTCATCTCCAGGTCTATTTAGATGCTTAGCTGGTTGTGTCACAGTTAAATAGAGTCTACTGTATTCATGATCCGACTTTACACCGATGATTCCTTAGGGTACGTCTCTTAGAACAAAGCTTTGATTATATTACATATTTTCATGTTCCTAGGAGATTAAACCAAATTACATATACTCTAGCTAATCAAATTTTAGATTGTCATCTCACACACATATGAAAATATATACACATAAATATGTAAATACTTTTTTAAAAGCACAAATGATCCATAAGACACAAAAAGACATAAAAATCCTTATATAATATCATAGTCACCAGAGTACATAGGTGGATGCAAGCGCCTCAAAAGTATTACCAATAACGAGTCATGGGGCTTATGCCCTCAAAAAATATATACAAGTAGTGCTCTCGACACGTGAAAAGTCTAACTAAGGTAAGGGCCTGTGGGCCTTGTTGTATTGGTCAACAACATTTTCCAAATGATGAAACAATCGGAACCACATCCATGGTGTCTCCACTACATGAGGCTGCATAGATGGTGGCTGATCCTCAATCTCTGCCATAGGGACCATGCGGGTGAGCGTAGTAAATTTTCGCTCGACTCGTCTCAACACTCAGCCTCCCTAGCTGGAAGCTCTCCTGCTGCTGCTGGTCCCCCTGCGGCAGCAGGTGCGTCCCCTAGACGAGGATGAAGCATGTTCCTCGCATAGTCCATAGGTCGCATTGGTCCCACATCTGCACACAACAAACACATATCCGTCAAATACTCTGGTATAAAAAAAATGATATATAAAAAAAAAACAACATAAAAATTACAAATGTTTCACAAGAAAAAAACAACAACAAAACAATGATGTAAACTTACCCATCTCTCCTCACTCCTCACTAGGAGGTACTGGTATCTCAGGATCTCTCGAGAAATCAATCCCAACATAAGGGTAATCCTCTATGACTGGGATCTGTCATAACAACCAAGCAAAGAAATAATCGTCAAAGGACTCATTGGTCCTTCCACCACCCTGTTGTGGAAGTAACATTGCCCATCTACAAATTGCAGGAAGAGAGGCCTAATGTCCTCGTACCACTACTCGAGGAATGAAGCCCGAAACTCTTTCAAAAAAGAAAGAGCATAGAATTGTCCCGAACCCAAAGTTCCTTTGCATCCGTGACCGACAATCTGTCAACTGCCTCTTCATACAATCTAGCAGTGTAGTGCTCCAGTCAAATATTTGTGCATTTAAGCACTGGAATGCACAGTTCATCTATGCATGGGATGCTTGATGTAGAGCCATAGAACCCGTCATACACCCAATAAGAAACACAATCGCCTGCAGTGATAAGTCAATAATCTTGCTTATGGGCACCTGTGAGCTTGATCGTTCTGTACCAACCTCACAGTAAAGTCCTATGAATTCCACTATGTTATAAGGCCCCGAAGGAAATGTCTGGAAGTTGAATGGTTCCCCTCTCCTGGAGAGGCCAGTCAAAAAATACATGTCCTCTGTCGTGGGCACCAGTGACTACCCCTATAACATAAAAGGCCTCTGCATCAGGATGCCAATAATCAACCAAGGCATTCAGTAGCCTAGGTTGTGCCCCCATAAAAGGACATAAGAAGAACTTGAGTAACCCACATTGCATTAAGGAAACCATAGCATTGGGGTCTTCCCTGACCAACTCACTAACCTCCTCATGCTCTCTTTCCCTCCAGTGAACATACATCCTGCAAAACACCAAATTCAGGAGGGTTAACCCTTGTTTTTTTTTAAATTTGTTTCATTCAATAAGGGGGTCCATGCAGGCTGTAATGCTGACAGTCGCGTGTACATGTGTGCAGTTTTTACTTTGCCCGAATGTACACATGACCTGTCCTAAGACGACACGTGTGGACCTATGGCCAACCTTTTGAAGGTTGATGCCCCCCCAAAACTTGAAACCCAAAGCATAAATAGAGATTTAAATTGCAAGAGGAGAGAGTTTATACTTACTTGGTCCAGACAGATGGTTGCTTCATCCATTGTAGCTCATGGAATCACCACTTTTATCAAAGGTTTTTTTTTTCTCCAGAGTCAATTTCCAAATCAACAATGGTGATAATGAGTTGCCAACTTCTATTTATAGACTTTTTGGCCTCTTTTTGTCACTATTTTGGCCCCCCTTATCATTTTATTTAAACCAAAAACCATTTAGAGTGATTCAGGAGTTGCATTGGAAAGGTATGATCAGGTATCATGACATTTTGGTGGAGTTTTGGGTAACTTTTGACTATCCATGGAAAAATCTCAGATGATCAACTTGAGCATGTAAGTTAGGTTTCCACCCTGAATTTTGTATCTCGTTTTCTTTATCCCTTTGCCATAGGATCGATCCCATCAGGTTGTGACACAGAACCATCATTGCTGCTTTAGAAGTGTCACGAGTTGGTGGTAGAGCTTACCAGAACATGGATTCCCTAGGTAGATACTGGTTGCATTATGGTGTCCATGCTGTCTCTAATCACTATAGGCTCGGGACTCCTTGCTGTTTTTCCTGATTACGAGTTTGAGCCTCATTGGCATGTTTCATTTTGACCTCACCCTAGGGACTCCCAAAAGACATAACAGGTCTTATTTTAAGCCCTTTTCAGACCCTCTAAACATGAAAATATTTTTGAGCGATCTTGTGGCCTTTCATGCTTGTTAAACTGAAATTTGAAGTCACGTCTGTCCGATGGTAGTTTACCCCTTTTTTGGTTCGGACAGTCAACTGTACGAACAAAGGTATTCTCTAAGGAACTTCAGTTCTCTAGAAGAGTACTCTCAGGTATCATTTTAACCATTTTTCGGGCCCAAGGGACTAAATTTATGAAAAAGGAACCCCCACGAAGTCCATAGTTAAGCTCTTTTAAGACTCCCTAAAATTGAAAAGAGCGTCGAGTGACCTTATTCTTTCACACTCGTTAAAATGGTCCAGAAGAACATTCCTGACGGAGTCCATAGTTAATATTTTTTCAGACTCTTTAAAAATGAAAAATGGCCGAGTGATCTTGTCTTTATCACACTCGTTAAAATGGTTTTGAATAGATGTCTTTTTGGTGCTAGTTTACCCCTTTTTCAAGTCAACTAGACTACCTTCGAAAAAGGTACCCCAGTGGAGTCTCATTTTATGTTTTTTCAGACTCTCTAAACATGAAAAAATACCGATCTTACCTTCTCTCGGCTCATTAAACTCACATCGAAGGATGTTACCATTGTGTGTTTTATTAATCGCATTTGCATACCTGCGTCATTGGTATAATGCCCGTTAAGCCCTAATATTGGCTCATTAACCCTTAATTGGGGCATATTAGATTAGTAATGTTATTTTATTTATGTTGGATTTAGGCCATTAGTTGTAATTATACCTCCATATTAGATTAGTAATGTTATTTTATTTATGTTGGCTTTAGGCCATTAGTTGTAATTATACCTCCTAGTCTCCTATATATACCAATGAGACATTTTCATTTTGAATCATCTTGTACTTGAACATTTAAGTGGGGTAAAAGGA
>ML797348.1:184841-215993 GCA_009831015.1 Picea engelmannii | reverse complement strand
TCATCTTGTACTTGAACATTTAAGTGGGGTAAAAGGAGGTTACCCCCTCGAAGAGGCTTATTATCTAAAATTATCTCTTTTTCAAGGCGTTGAGTACTTTTCCTGAGGTTTTTCTATGCTATATTGATGTTTGGTTCTTAACAATCTCGGCTCCATGTTTCTCTCAACTGAACCATCTAAATCATGCCTTATACGCAAGCCCTGTATCACTTTGCCTCTGCGTCTTGACACCTTTGGCCCCTGGAGGATTTTTCCCGAGTGTCCTTACTTTGAACATCAATATTGTCCATGTGCCCTGAACTAGTATGTTTGCAAAACTCGTTCCTCCTTTGTAACGTAATATTCTTTTATTCTTTTTCCAAAAATTATTGAAAAAGAAGAAAAAAATCAAATATACCCCAAAAAGAGGAAGGGAAAAGTATTTTCTTTATTGGCAGCATAATGAGTCGCCCTTGGATAAAACACATTGGTCCGTTTGTTTGTCAAACTCTGGGATTTAATACAATCTTAGGAAGTTGTTCTCGCTACATAGAGCTGTATCCTCCTCTATTTGGTTATTCTTCCAAACATATGGAGAGTTTGCGTTGCCTCCTGCCTCGTAAACTTATGTTAATGCCATGCTACCTAAGTCTCATAATTTGTTGTGTTGTTGTCCAAGGGAAGTTTTTACCAAGCCTGAGTCGGATCCTCTGCAGTTTGTCTCTTGCCCTCATGCCCGACCATCCTGAACGTCCAATCGAGTCTTTGTTTGAAATCAATGAAGCTTTCAGTCTGATCATCAAGATTCTTTAGTCCATGACTGACGAGTCGTCAAAGACCTTTGGGTAGGGAATTCGTACACTCATATTACACTCCTACCCGAGTTTTGAAGATTTTGAAGTTGTTGCTTGAGCTTTGAAGACCTCATCTCCAACCATCAGTCCTTATCAGCTTCTAAGAAGATGGATACTCTACATGTATATCTTTTTGATTTCGAGATGTAGCTCCACTGTGTATTGTTCACGGCTACACTTTATATAGTTATATGACATGGATCTATAGTGTATTTGATTGGTAGCCATGATTCTATTTTATCCCGAGCATGGGTATGCTCGCCTCGGTGAGACAATTATTATTTTTGCAGACGACGCCTCCCAATTTCTGGTCCCTGGGCTCACTTGTTCGACACATTAGTAAATATTGTTAATGTATTTTGGCCATTATATTCTCTTTTGACCTCACACATTAGGGGGCATCTATTATAACCCTAATTTTCACCAGACATGCTTACATGGCATTAGACCATCTCATATTCCTTCTTTGCCAAAACACTACTGAACAACTCTTCTTAAAAACACTTTTTATAAAGGCCCATGCGCCCTGCTCCATTACTGCATGCGTGTACACACTATCTGACCCAAAACAACCCGCCTGTACCTACAAAAACATGAAAAAAGGAAAGTTGCTGACGGAACACATAGCTTTGGGTGAGTTAACTAAAAATTTTGGCCATGCATGGATGAGGGTTTGACCAAATACCTAGCTTCTTCTAGCATACAAAAGAAGGGTTAGGGGTCCCATTTGGAAGAGGATAATCATAGTAAAAAAACTATACCCAATTGCACATTCCCTTTGTCCCAACCCTTTAGCCATCCTTGTGCAAAGAGAAATATAGAGCAAAGAAGTTGGAGGACAGTTGAATAGGAGCCCAGGACCAGGTTCGTGGAGCAGTGACCAACTTCATCATTGTAAGTTGATTTGTTGATGTAAATAATAAAGACGTACTTTTCCCGTTCCACCATATGAGGTTTACATGGTTTATGGCATATATGTTTATTGAATCTCTAACCCATTAATCTATATATAAAATGCATGTGGAGTTCTTTGTTTGTCTTGTGTGAATGCAGGTTAGCCTTGGGAGGAGAGATGCAGTCAAAGGGTGATCAAGTGTGAAGAAGGATCGATATCAAATGCCTGAAATAAGGTATGCTCACTTGATCTTCTTAACTATGTATTTGCTTAAGAATAATGGGGATTAGGTTTGGGACGATGGTAGAAAGTAGGAATCTTTAGGTCTTTTATGCATGCATAATTAAACCCTAAGTGCTAGTCCATAGGGGGATTTCCCACTCACAACAATAGTTTATTATCATTTGTATGGTCAAGAGTAATGGTGAGTTATGTCGGATACATTTGAAGGATTCCAGTAGCATATTCCGGTAGCAATGTTGAATCAGGAATAAGGAATTGAAGGATTGAGTAAATTAATTTAAGACACTAATAGATGGATAATACTTGTCATTCCATTTCTAGTGATATGTGGAACGTCACGTAGTTCCTCATGGTTAGGGAGATATGGTCTTGCGAAGTTGGAAGCCCCAGAGAGTGGTCAAGAAAACCCTATTTGGTTACAAGTTGGTTAATAAAGGGGTAAATTTGTTGTAAAAAGAAAAACCTAGAATCCCTAAAGTAAGGAGGGAAGTTACCTATCACTTGTATAAATACACCTCATGGAGTCATTCATTAGTAAATTCACATACACTTATATTGAACATCTATCTAGTGAATTGTTATGGTTTAATGAATGGTTTAGTGATTGTTATGGTCTAGTAATTTGGTAATGGTTTATATTTATATTGGAAAGTATACTCATGAATTTTAGGTTGAATATGACATATCAAGTTTGAGGCGGTGAGAATTCTGAAGGTCCGGAAGTTTCAAAGTTGCAGAACTTAAAAAACCCTAGTTTCTGAGGCGTACACAGGTTAAAAGTAGAAGATGTAGCGTACATACGCGGGCTGACAATAGAAGAGGTAGTGTACATATGCGGGATGTACATGAAGAGGTAGAATACATGTGAAAAACTCATGAACAAACCTGAGTGGATGTTAGTACCAGGTCCCTGAAGTCTGAATAAAGTTCACAGGTATTCATTCTACATGTTCTCATGAGTAAAGGTATTTCATTGATGTATTTGTTTGAGGCTTGAATATTGGATGATATGGCACATTCTTAAGGTATGTCTTGGAGGCCCTTTGATGAAACCCCCCTTATGGGCCTATGCGACCTCCTGATATAGGATTGAACTACACAAGAGCCAAAATGGCTCTCGGGTCCTCACAGAACCTTTAAACTCTTACCACAAGCCTTTTTACCACTTGGCGTGAAAATTCGTGTTCAGTGAGGGTCCTCTTTCTTCAACGTAGTCGTGATCATGACCCCAAGATTAAAATATTGGGCTTAATTTGAAAGCGTTTACTCCGACGTTCCAGAACTTCATGCTTCGGGAATTTCTCCACTCCAACCTTAAACAACAAACTTCTCCCGAATAGCCGAATTTCCAAACTCCCGAGGGGTCCAAGGATCAATGGTCCACACTCCTTTGCTAGATCAACGCTCTAGGATTACTATGGGCTTCAGATATTCAAAATATTTTCCCCAATCGTGATAATTCACTCCAATGTCAATTCATGATTTTCTCGGACGATGGGTGGGGTCCACCTCCTTGGCACGATCTATAGATAAGAAATACTCCGGGGCTCCGGGACTTCCGTACGCTACACACCTATCACCCAAAAACCACCCGTATAGTCGAATCCTGAATAACTTGAGATCTATGGTTTATGTTTATCTGCCAATTTACCGTCGGGATTAACTTCGAACTTGGCGACTTCAAGAGATTCTCCACCCTGCGGAAAAATGACCAAATTCTCCCGTAGTGACGAATCACCGAATCACTTCGAGGATCCAACGACTCACTCTCACCCACTGATCTATGCTGGAGATTCACTGTGGGTCTTCATAGCTTTAGGGATTATTCGCAACAACAACTTAAATCTGTCAGAGTAGTCAAGTCCTAAGGACTTGGGGATTAACAACCATGCTCCTTCTCCTTTATCAAACAACTACAGGGGATTCTGTTTCCTTCTGAACAAATCTTGTCCAGTAAACCCTAAAACAAAGGGGTTTCTCCTCTTCTTGAGTTCCTCCTTGGAAACTTATACTTGCCATCCACTCTGATATTTTGTTCAATTTTAAGCAACGAACTTCTACGCACACTTTGCGCTTGTATCCTAATATTTTGGACTTGAAAAATTCAGCTGTGCACGCCTTGCACTATCTCTACTAAGATTCTTCATTACTTAATGAAGTGTTGGCTCTGTGCACTCCTTGCACTTCGTCTCTCCTCTGATATTTTACACTACTCTGAGTGTAGGTTCACTCCTTGCACTCGCTCTGTGTAAACTTACACTATCTCTCCTAAGATTTTGAACCTGTAAGCAGTTCGACCTCCACACACCTTTCCTTGGAACAATGGACTCTTTGCACTGAGATTCTCAGAAGAGAAATAATTTAAACTTATAACTAAATCAAGGACTTATTCACTAAAACATTGAGATATACATTCTCATACACAAAGATAACAGCACAACATTTATCCAGTTACTCAGAGATAAACAAATTCAACGTCTCAGAAATGTGTGAGCAATTCTCTTTTTCTATATTTCTTCAACAATAACTTACAAGAGTTTCATCCATTTTCAACAACAACAAAAACAACCTCTTCCGGGCATAGAATACATTGATTTATACATGAAGGGGCTTCTCAAGCCTTCCTTCTAGACTATTCTAGTTCTTTAATATCACAATTAAAAGCATCCTACTACTAATCTGATCACAATAAATGAATAATTACAATTCAGATATGAGTCGATGCTCAAAATATGTACAATCCTACATGCATTAAAGACAATTACAACCTCCTAGAGCATATTCATTGTGTCTAGCTTGATGATCTCATGGGATATTTAATTACAATGATCTCAAAATTAAAATTCCACACCCTCCTTGGGATCCAAACCAATTAAAATGTGTTGCATTGGATGCTGAGTCACTTTCTACCGCGCCTCATTAAATGATGAAAGTGATTCTCCTACATCATACTCCTTTGGACAAAATATTCATGGACTCCTGTCCATGAGCTCCTCCACTTCTTTTCCTTTCTTTTGGATGTCTTCTTTAGTTATCCAACTTGCATCTTCTGTTGGATGATTATTCCATTTGACTAGATATTCATAATAAACCTTTCTCCTGGTTCTCTTAACAATTCTTTGGTCTAAAATCTTTTCTATATGAGGCTTCTCTGCTATGGGCATCTGTTGTTTCCACTAAACCTTCTTTTGATCATTTTTCCCTCTTGTGTCATACATCTTGTAAGGATATAAGTCTGCTACATTAAATATTGGTGAAATTCCAATGTCCTTTGACAGTTCAATCTCATAAGCATTTGTAGCAAATTTGTTGAGGATTTTACAAGGTCCTATCTTCTTCATCTTCAATTTATTATATTTTCCTCTTGGAAATATTTCCTTCCTCATATGTGCTAAGACTTGGTCTCCAACCTCAAAATTCACCTCTTTTCTTCTCTGATATATTCTGTCTTTGTATCTTTGACTGCTATCCTGTAGCTATCCTTTGATTTTTTCATGTAATTTTTGTATCTTTGCAGCGAAATTCTCTACTCCTGCACTTGAAAATTCAGCTTTCCCCAAATCTCTCAATTCTGAAATTCCTCTGGGATGCATTCCATAGACTATATGGAATGGGTTCTTACCAGTACTCCTGTTTGGTGAGTCATTATATGAAAACTCCGCTTGAGGCATAATTTCATGCCACTGACTGTTATGTTCTCTTACCAAAATTCTTGGTAGATTCTCTAAGCTCCTATTCACTACCTTAGTCTATCCAATTATCTAAGGGTGATACATTGAACTAAAAGACAAATTTATCCCCAACTTCTTCCACAAAGTTTTCCAAAAGTGTCCCACAAATTTGGTGTCTCGGGCTAAAACTATACTCCTGGGTAACCCATGCAATCTCACAATCTCCTTGAAAAACAAATTTTCTATGTGAATAGCTGTTAACACTTGAATCCATCATGACCGAAACGACAACCTCACGAGGACATTAGTCCCCCTTCATTTTTAGAGAGGTGGTACTCCTCTTGGACTAAAAGCTATATCTGTGATATCTTGGATTAAGAGAGTGCTAGGAAGGAAACCATGAATCTTTATTTCTTGAGATTATGAAATAAAACGGTTCTTCAGAAACCTGAGTACAATATTTATGTGCAACAAAATAAAATATTGAAGGAGGGCTTCAACATCAAAATTAAATGGTGATCAACATCACACACAATCTTCCTAAAAATATATAAATACATCGATATCTTCTTCATAGGAGAGAATGATTTGATCATCTCATAGAATTTTAATAGAGTACTGCAATCATGATCAAAAGCGAATTTGATAGGTCAACCTCAAATACTTTATATTATGAAAACAGTGTTACAAAACACAATCAAGATCAACCCCAAAGCAATTCTTTGTAGAGTTTTATTTATGAAAGATGTTCTTCATTACAAAATCTTTGACAGCCATATAGGTGGTTGTAAATACTCCATGATCATATGATAAAAGGTCTTAGAAGAATATAAGAAGAAGAGTCAACAACTTAGCATTGTTTCCAACTTTGAGATTCGAGCATAAAACTATGAGAAGTGGTGTAGAAGAATATATATATATATATATATATATATATATATATATATATATATATAATGTTGAAGATGGAGATTTATTTCTTTTGATCAGAAGCTTGATTGTGTATCCATGGCTGTACCTTGTTCTTCCTCTTATCTTCTGCCCTGCCCCTTTGACAATACTGATTCCTCCACCTCTTGATGAAGCCTCTCTTCTCCTTTTAAGAAGATATTTTCTAACTACCTGAGCAGTTAGGGTTTTATTCCTCTCTTGAAATTCCCATACAAGTTTCTTCTTGAAATATTCCCTTTAATTAATTCCTCATGAATGAATTCACATCATTAATACAAGTACATTGAAAGTGGGCCCCTCTCCCCTTTTAATAAAAGTTTTTTAATTAATTTTGTTTTTTAATTAAATTAATTCTCCACTAAAAGAGGACGACTGTAATTTAATTCTATGGAATTGAAAACCAACCTTTTATCCATGTAAACCAATTATTACATTCTCTTCATCATCTCATATTTCCAATGATATAAAATTTTCCCAAATCCGTCGGTCAGATCTCAAGATATGAGCTCATGAAGTTGGGTTGTCACGCAACCCCATTAAAAATGCAGCTGACTTCTATTTTTGTTTATGAGAAACATTTATCAATTTTAATCACTTGAAACCTACACCACCATATTCTACCTTGAAATACCTTTCCAACCGTATAAAGTTTGCGCGATTCCGACACTCGAAGCTCAAGTTATGGCCTTCACAAGATCAACGCTCAACCACCGTCGATCAAAATTGATGGGCAAACGTGGGCCCTTGGATGAATTTCGTGCTTCCTTTCATAAAATTCTACTTTTTGGTTTGTAAGTATATCCCACATGCATTGGGATATTATATTCTTTAATATATATAAAAATAAGTGTTTGATATACTTAGCAAGAAACACAAGAAGATAAGGATTTATGGAGCTTGGAGGATTTCTACCCTTGGAAAATTGTTGAATATAATAATAATTTTGTATGCCTAGACAACCACCAATATGCCTAGTCAGAAATGATGAGTCACCCAACCAAATGTTTCCACATGTCATCACTCGGTAGGCCAACAATCTGCCCATAAGAATCTGCCATATGTCATCAATAAAATCACGCCATGTGTCACTTTTCGTATGTTGCCATGTGTCTTCATTAATCAGTTTCCATGTGGCACCGTCCATTAACTGTCATGTGGATGTATCTCATTGGTTAATAAAGTGAAATGTGTCACTTGGAGATGTTCCTCATAGAACTTAGGATAGGAAAAATATTACTAAAATAATATGGCAGGTTTGCGACATGCTAAGTGTAGGTGAAGTAGAGAGGAGAGGTAAGAAGTAGTAAAAAGAAGTTGTAAAATATTCTAAGTCTTGAGAATCAATGGGATGGACTTATATAACATGAAATAAACATCACCAACCTGGACTTATATAACATGAAATAAACATCACCAACCCTCCTCATTCTAAGTCTTGAGAATCAATGGGATGGACTTATATAACATGAAATAAACATCACCAACCCAGACTTATATAACATGAAATAAACATCACTAACCCTCCCCAACCCGTGAACCCGATACTCTTAAGAGATATCACCAACCTCGAACCGTGGTAAGATAGTAAATAAAATTAAGTTTGGAGAAAGTATATAATGGGTGACATGAAATATGGAAAGAAATATGGAAAATATGAAAAATGAAAAGAAATAAAGGGGAAATAAAGGAATTACATGAAATTTGGGAAAAGAAAAAAAAGAAAAGGAAAGAAATGAAAAAATGGGATAAAGAAATATGGAAAGGAAATTAAAAGGAAATGAGAAAATAAAGGAAAAGGGAAATGAATGTGAACATGGAAAGGAACAAAGGAAAATGGTTAATTGTGGAAAATGGTAAGGGGAATATGAAAGTAATGAGACAAGGGGAAAAAAGATTAAGTATAGAATGAGAGAATGAATAGGGGTGAAGGGAAAGGAGAGGAGAGAATATGTGACTTAGAGCATTTTTTGTATTTCTTCTTGTAACACCTCCATTAGACTTCACGACAAAAGTATGCGTATCTTGGTCATGGAGACTCCGATTTTGATTCCGCGAAAGACATGGTGAAGCTAATATCGAGGTATATGAAATGAACATATAATAGTTCAAAAATACTCCTCTTCCATTATAGTTTTTATTTTATTTGTTATTCCAGGAGCGGGAATATATAGGTGACCAAATTTTGGTCAACAATTGGCTCTAAATGCATGACAATGACCCCCTGCGGGTTTCTAAGAACACCAGAATCTCAAGACCAGTAACCTTCTCCATTGGGATATGGAGTCATCTTCAAATTTAACTCTTGTAATTCTTCTTCTTTCATGGAGTTATCTTTAAACTTCAATATAAGAACGACCTTATTATGCAAAACTGAACTGAAGAAACAAAATATGTATATACATGATCTACATACCCTAACTTACTTGAAAGAAAGGGGAACCTTAGGTGTAGGCAGATTTCCAATGGAGCCATTTGATCATCCTGTTTACTTTTGAAATGGGCTCTAGTAGTAAGAGAAATATGGGGGTTTCTACCAATAAATTAGGAGGCTGAAAATCAAGAGCATGCCCAAAATGTGCCACAATGGGATCGAGCAATGTGTGCAGAAGACTTATTTTCATTGGCGAGATGACAATACTTTCGAACTAATATTCAATATGATCTACTCTTGTCTTCCCCAGAGTGCTGCTATCTTCAATAAAATACGAATTTTTTTTCTTGAAAACATTCTCTTTTTCTTTTTTTTCCACTTTCAAAATGGTTGTTTCATTGGCAATGTCTTGGAAATGTTCTTCTTCTATGAAATGACTATCTTCTTTATTCTCAAATTTATTTTCTTTCGCCAATTGTTCTTGCTGCAAGTTCTCTTGTGATGTTTCATCATCTATTACAAGGATACAATCTTCTTGTATATTTGGTGGAGGCTTCTCAATTTCATTCTCAAATTTGCTGCTTGAAATATCTTCATATGGAGTATATAGGAGGCTGAAATTTTCTTCTTGTAATTTCGAAGTTTCATCTTCGTCTTCAACAACATGACTTGACTTAAGAATTTCATCCACTCTTTGATTAGATTCTTCTTCAAAATTAGGCATTTCGTTATCTTTCTTCCATATGGGAGAGGATGGGTGGAAATCAACATTTAAAACATCAACAAAAACATATGAATGCACCTTTGGGATGAAATTTTTTACAAATGAATCTTCTAACACATCCCAGCTAGTAATGGAGTTAGGAATTAATGAACTATACCATTCAAGAGCATCCTCTCGTAGATTCCGTAGGAATAATCTACATGCAACATTGTCTTCTGTGAGGCTGAAATCATAACATGTACCTTTAAAATTAATCAAGTGTTGCTTAACATCTTCTAAAGCATTGTCAAAGAATGTAGAAAAAAATTCAATAGGAATATTGGGCATTTGAAAATCTACTTCTGGTAGATTTAAATGGGTATTATAAAATCGTCTCATTCTTTGAGTATTTATCCCTTTTTATGAGTCTTGAAAAGCCATTGATGGGCTTGATGAATAATATAAGGAAGCATTATGACATGAATGAAACCCTTCATTTTGAATTTTTCCATGGAGTTCATTCTCCCGAATCTTTGGTGCTTCTCTTTTCTTTTTGATATTACAAAAAAGGTGAGCCATGCTTACAATAAGAATTTTTTTTCTTGAATCTTCTTCTTGAAACTTTGATCCATGGAGATTTCTGGTTCCTCAAATATCTTGAAAATAAATTGTCCCCAGTATGGTCACCAAAAATATTGACGCTTGTTGTCATAGGGGCAGACCTAGGGTTCAATGCTTAACATCGCACCAACAAAACCCCAACTACCAGCCCTTTTGGCAACACCTACGAAGAAGGAGAAGTCTCACCCGAGGTAGAAGAATGGGGGGCTACAGGACACAGGTTTCTGTAACCAGGATGGGACACAGATATGTGATAAAAAACTTCGCAGAATATTCTATTAATGCTTAGAAGGTGACATACATTAGTTTCTTAACATTGTAGAACATAATCAAAGGTAGATCGATGTAGTAGCAATGAATGATTAGATACCCAGAGCACTTGGCACTTAGCATTATAAGTTAAATCTAGCATCCATTTACCCTTAACAAAAGTAAAAAAACTTAAGAAACAAGAGATCTATCCATTATACATAATAATCAAAGCACTAAGAAGATTCATAACATAAATAACACAACACAAAGCAAACCATGAGACACCAGATATATGTGGTTAACCCCAGTGTGGGGCTACGTCCACCAATCAATTCGCCTCTTTATTATTCACCAAAATCTTACATTCAATCACTCCAGTGCACTAAGCCACTAAGTCAAACTCTGCCCAAGACAGGAGATCTGTGCACTAAGCACCAGATCCTCCTTATTTACACTAAGTACTAGATCTACACACTGAGCATTAAAAGCACTAAGAACCCTCTACAAAATCAAAGTCGAGCACTAAGCCTCAACCACATACATCCATTTGCACAAAGAATTAAAAGCAGTAAGCACCCTCTACAAAATCACATTGAAGCATTAAGCCTCAACCACATACATCCCTTTGCACAAATCATTAGTGATCTAATTGGGCTCCCTCTTCTAGAATACATTCCTCTTATTTATAGTTTTACAAAATCTTACAATAGGGCCAAACATGAGGAGAACCCATGGGCCGACATCCCAAAACATGCTACAAAAACCCTAGAGAACTCCTTACTGGGTCCACATAGCTTGAAAAATAAGTGAGATCCACGATCTCAGCTCCTCCTGGGTGCTCCTTCTTCGACAATCGTGTCGAGGTCCAAATGTGGGCCAAAACTAACCAAAGTTTCCTAAAAACTTGGTTGAAGGCTAACAATGCTTGAATCCGCCATGATCAAAACAAAAACCTCACGAGGACATTAGTCTCCCTTCATTTTTAGAGAGGTGGTACTCCTCTTGGACTAAAATATATATCTGTGATATCTTGGATTAGGAGAGTGATAGGAAGAAAACCCTAAATCTTTATTGCTTGATATTATGAAATAAAATGGTTCTTCAATAACTTGAGTACAATATTTATGTGCAACAAAAGAAAAGATTGAAGGAGAGCTTCAACATCAGACTCTAATTGTGATCAACATCACACAACATCAGAGGCTTTCACTTCGGCCACCAACGACTATTTCGAGCGACAATCAACAGTGTTATGCCAAGGGCTCTTATGGAAGTCACACCACTTCCCGGTATCTTTCTTTGTCTTTCCGGTGTCCTTCTTTTCTTGTGGCTTGGACTGGTAGTACTGATACTGTCCATCCTTGCTCCGTCCTTTGTTCTATGGGTTGGGGCCTCCCTTTCCTGGATGTTGTTGTGAGGGGTTCCCAGGCCCAAATTGTCGTGTCTTTTGTTTGAGGTTCTGCTCGATTTTGACGACATATCGGTAGGCCGCACCCAAGGATGACATGTCCATAAATTCCATTTCGGTTTGGATGTATCTATGCAGAGCATCGCGATACTTGAGCACCATATGTTGCTCTGAATCTTTGATACCCATCTTGGTGTGCAAGGTATGGAAGATATTTGTGAAATCTAGCACTGCTTGGTCTCTTTCTTGCCGCAGTGTGGTCCATTTGGTATACAGGTCATCGTAACTTCCGACAGGGTAGTATTGTTCCTTAATAACATCCCTGAAGGATTCCCAGGTGGCTGTGACTAAAAATAATGAGGTTTCCTCTGTTTCCTATTGCTCACAGAAGGTTTCCCACCAATATTTGACATGGGGAACGACTTTGAGGAGCGAAAAAGTAATCTTTTCTCTATTCGATAAGTTATGGACAAAAAAATAACCTTCTAGCAGATTCAATCACTTGTCTACAACATCTGCATCTATCTAACCTTCAAATATAGGAATATTGAAGTTTATTTGTACCCTGAAGGGGGTGGCACCTCCGTTCTAAGAATATGCGTCACCTGTTGGTAGCCGCCGAAGGATTTGCGTGAAACTATCCATCGTCTCATTCCTTTGTTGTGTGAGGGCTTCCTCAATCAATAGTTTGAAAGGATCTACTGTCCCGTCATATTTATTTTCTCTTGCCATGAGAGGTCGCTTGGGTGTGCGAGATATTCTGTCCTCAAGAGAAACAACTCAAGACCCAACTCTTTTTACTCTGACCTCGTTGGGGACATGCATTAAGATGACAAGGACCATACCACTCTGATACCACTGATCCGGATTTTATGAGAAAAACGAAATGAATACACATTATTAACATATTCTTAGCACAAAATAACAGAGATACAGTAAAACTGGTTTTCTATTCAATAATGAAATAAGCTGAAATTGTAAAATGTAGCGGAAATAAGCTTGCTGGAATGGTGGCAGCTTATCTCTGAGAAGAGATGTGACGACTACGCTCATTCGCAATAAGAACATTAGAATGAGGCTCTAACAACCTTTTTACAATAAAAAAGAATGAAAAAAACCTTAGACATCCAAAAACCTAACCCTAGGAGATGAAGCGCCAAAAGTCATGTGGGCCCTGTTTGGGTAAGTTAGTACATCAACTTCCCGGGGTCGTAACTTTTGCATATGATCTCCGTTTTAGGCTTGTGATAGCCCGTTGGAAAGATATCATCGAGGGGATTCATTTTGGGGGATCAATCATGCCTTTGGATATCATTGAGGAGCTCTATCCTGAAAAACCTTCATTTAGGCCCTCAAAATGGCCCCAAAAGTTAAAACTGCTAAAAATAGTAAATTGCCAAAATTGTCAGAAAACTATCTTGAGCCAGTTGGAAAAGATGGGTGGCCACCGATATCCATTTGGATCAATCCTCCCTCCTTAGGAAGCAATGGTCTCCATTTCATTGAGGTCCCCCATTAGATGAGGAAATTTCTGCTGAATTTGGCGTCGGGTGAAGCACTTGCCTTGGTGCAGGAGCTGCCCTGCTTTGACGACTCGATAAAGTTGGATCCTTTGTTGTTGAGTGCCCTTGATATGTGTGTCCACAATATGATCATTGGATTCCTGTTGTATGTAGTCGGGGTTGATCTCTGTTGGTGTCAGCTGTTCTGCTACTTCTGAGGTGTCCAATAATGGTGGGAAATAAGGGCGAAGAAGATCCACGTTGAACATTGGGTGCAGACCAAGGAAAGGAGGAATGTTGAGCTCAAAAGCATTATCCCCCATTGCCTTGGTGATAGTGTATGGCCCATAATGGAGTGGGAAAAGCTTCCGATGGGGTCCTCTAAGGTGTTCTATTTGCAAGTGCAACCAAACTTTGTCGCCCGCCTGGAACTTATGTGGCACTCGATGTTGATCATGGCGTTGTTTGTACTTGTCATTGGACTTCTATAGGATATCCTGAACCTGTTGGCAGATGTGCTGGATCTGCTCAATGAACTGGGTGGCTTTGTCAGCTTCAGTTGGAGCAGGATATGAGTCGGTCAAGGTGACTGCAAGGGGAAGTGCAACATCTATGGGACCCAATGGTTGGAATCCCAACCCCACCTGAAAGGGGCTGTGGCCGGTTGAGCTATGCAGGGCTCGATTGTATCTATGCTAGACATAGGGAAGGCTCTCATCCCATGTGCGAGGGTTCTTTGAATTATAGATGTGAAGGATATGCACAATCATTTGATTTACAACCTCGGTTTGGCCATCTGTCTGGGGGTGGAAGGCCGTGGATTTGGTGAGCTTGGTGTCCAGTAATGACTAGAGGCTCGACCAAAATGTGCTGAGAAATCTACTTTCCCAATCTAAGACAATGGTTTGTGGGATTCCAAAATGTACCCAGACTTGTTCAAAGAAGAGCTTGGCAGTGGCCTCTACTGTGATGCTCTTCTTGCAGGCAACCAAAATCTCCATCTTAGAAAAGTGATCAACAACCACAAAAACACAGTCATTTCCCCACTTGGTGGATGGGAGGCCCGACATGTAATCCATTGAGATGGATTCCCATGGCCTATCAAGAGTAGGAAGAGGGGTGTACATGCCTTGTTTCTTAGTGGTCGGTTTGGCAATAGTGCAGGCAGTGTAGGACCTGATATACTTGCTAACCTCCTGTCGAAGTTTTAGCCAGTAGAAATGTTTCTGTAGCATCACCACTGTCTTTTAAACGCCGAAGCATCCTGCCACTTAACTGTAGTGGGCGTTCCAGATCAGATTTACTCGCTCACTTGATGGAACACAGATATGGCCCAGACGACACAACAACCCATCCTGAAGATGGAAATTATCGACAACTGCGTTTGCACCCAACATTTGGTAGGTGGTGGTGAAGTCAGGGTCTGTCTCATAGATTTTGGGCCATCCAGATGTCTCATGGCCGCAAGAGTCTAGCACCGTGGTGAGTGCCACGACTGGCAGTCTGCTGAGGCAATCAACGACACGATTTGTGATTCTTGTTTTATACTTGATGTTGAGGTGGAATTTCTGCAAGTATGTGGACCACTTTTGATGGCAGTCATTCTGCAATTTTCCTTGTATCTGCATGAACTGCAGTGGCTTATGATCAGTGTGGATGATTTTCTCCTTCCCAAGAATGTAATGTCTCCACTGGCGGTAGGATTGCATAATGGAGTACATTTCTGTGTCGTAAGTAGGGTACTTATGGAGATTATCTGACAGTGTCTCACTATGATAGGCCACAGGGTGGTCGTGCTAAGTGAGAACGGTGCCCACAACATAGTTTGAAGCATCTGTCTTGATCTCAAAGGGATGTTGGAGGTCTGGTAGTGAAAGTACTGGGGCTGAGCACAAGCACTGCTTCAGATCATCGAACGCTTGTTGTTGGGACCAACCCCACACAAATTTTTCCTTACCACCAACTTGTTTATATGGTTGAGGGCCCATGCAATATGGGAGAATCCCAACACGAACCTGCGATATAAATTGGCAAGGCCCAAGAAGCTCCGGAGCTCAGTGAGTGTTGATGGGGCTGGCCAGTCACGGATGACTTGGATCTTGGATGGATCCACATGTACTCCATGCTGATCAATGATGTATACCAGGTAATGGACCCTATCCATGCCGAAGGAGCATTTTTCCAAGTTGGCGTATAGCTTGTGTTGTCGCAGGGTGTGCAGAACTTGCTGAATATGCTGCAAGTGTTCGGCCCAAGTCTTGCTGTAAATTAGAATGTCATCCAGATACACCACTACAAAAGTATTGGTGAATGGTCATAGGATATCTTCCATCATTCTCATGAAAGTGGCTAGAGAATTTTTCAAACCAAAGGGCATGACCAACCATTCAAAAAGGCCTTCCTTTGACTTGAAGGCAGCCTTCCATACATCTTTCTGTTCTATCTGGACCTGGTGGTAGCCAGACTTCAGATCAATATTACTGAAGTATTTGGCCCCCGTGAGTTGATCAAGGAGGTTGTCGATTCAGGGAATCAGGTACCGATTTTTAACTGTGATTTTATTCAGAGCCCGGTAATCAATACAGAGTTGCCAGGTTCCATCTTTCTTCTGCACCAGCACGATTGGGCTCCCGCAAGGTGATGAGCTGGGGAGAATGTGCCCCTTGTGGAGCAGTTCTTGGATCTGTCACTTGATCTCCTCATTCTCTAACAAAGAGCGACGATATACTGGCCCATTGGGAAGTGGTGCACGGGGGGTTAGATCAATGGGGTGCTTGACCTGGCAGTGCAGAGGTACCCCTGTAGGTGAGGAGAAGATATCTAAGTATTCTTCCACGACCTTATCTACCTGCTTCTGCTGTGTGGAGAGGTTGGCTGCAGAGACCTTGGATGTGGCTATGATATTTCACTTATTCTGAGAGAAAATCACGAAGAAGACAAACTTCCTTGTCTGAGAGATGACCTTCCTACATTTCTTAGCAGAGATCAAGGAAATAACACTACGTGGGACTGCCTCGGGTATCCTGTACAATTTCCTGTTCAAAGTAATAATAACACTACGAGGCCTAGACTCATATACATCTTGACGTTTCCATAAATAAGGTTGGCCCCAAAGAACATCATAAACTTCGAGAGGAGAAACATCACAGAATACGTCGTCTTTGAAGGGCTTGATGTCGTATGACTGTCGACACTGTTGGCTGACGCGGAGATCGCTTCCTTAGCAGAGCCATCCAATGGTGTAGGGTTGTGGGTGTGCCCTTATTGGCAGGGCCAACTTCTTGATGACCTCTACTGATATGAGGTTCTTCTAGCTACCACTATCAACAATGAAGTGTAGTGGGGTGCCTTTTATCCACATCTATGAATGGAAGAGGCGCTCTCCTTCTACTGGATTGTCTCGTTCACCAGGCTAGAGCTTGGTGGTAGCAACGATGGCACTGGGTTTCACGTCAATGATCCATATCCCCCTTTCTGGTTCTGGCTTAGATTCAGAATCTGCATCTAATTCAGAGGCTTTCACTTCGGCCACCAGTGACTGTTTCGAGCGACAGTCAACAGTGTTATGCCAATGGCTCTTATGGAAGTCACACCACTTCCCGGTATCTTTCTTTGTCTTTTTGGTGTCCTTCTTTGCTTGTGGCTTGGACTGGTAGTCTTGATGTTGTCCATATTTTCTCTGTCCTTTTTTCCATGGGTTGCGGCCTCCATTTCTTGGCTTTTGTTGTGAGGGGTTCCCAGGCCCAAATTGCCGCATCTTTTGTTTGATCTTCTGCTTGATTTTGATGGCATATTGGTAGGTTGTGCCCAAGGATGACATGTCCATAAATTCCATTTCGGTCTGGATGTAGCTATGTATAGCACCATGATACTTGATCACCATATGTCGCTCCGAATCTTTGATACCCAACTTGGTGTGCAAGGTATGGAAGATATTTGTGAAATATGGCACTGCTTGGTCTCTTTCTTGCCGCAGTGTGGTCCATTTGGTATACAGGTCGTCGTAACTTCTGATAGGGTAGTATTTTTCCTTAATAGAATCCCTGAAGGATTCCCATGTGGTTGTGACTGAAAATAATGAGGATTCCTCTGTTTCCTATTGCTCACAGAAGGTTTCCCACCAATCTTTGATATGGGGAATGACTTTGAGGAGCGCAAAAGTAATATTTTCTCTATCCGAGAAGTTATGGACAGAAAAATACCCTTCTAGCGGATTCAACCACTTGTCTACAACATCTGTGTCTATTTGACCTTCAAATATAGGAATATTGAAGTTTATTTGTACCTTGAAAGGAGTGGCACCTCCGTTCGAAGAAGATTCTTCCCCTGTTGGTAGTCGTTGAAGGATTTGCATGAAACTATCCATCATCTCGTTCCTTTGTTACATGAGGGCTTCCTTAATCAACAGTTTGAAAGGATCTCCTGTCCCATCATCTTTATTTTCTCCTGCCATGAGAGGTTGCTTGGGCGTGCGAGATCTTTTTTCCTCAAGAGAAACAAACTAAAGACCCAACTCTTTGTACTCTGACCTCATTGGGGACATGCATTAAGACGACAAGGAGTAGACCGCTCTGATACCACTAATATGGATTTTATGAGAAGAAAAAAATGAATACAAATTATTAATAGATTATTAGCACAAAATAACAGAGATACAGTAAAATTGGTTTTCTATTCAATAATGAAATAAGCTGAAACTGTAAAATACAGCGGAAACAAACTTGTTGGAATGGTGGCGGCTTATCTCTGAGAAGAGATGTGACGGCTGCGCTCATTCACAAGAAGAACATTACAATGAGGCTCTAACAAACTTTTTACAATAAACAAGAATTCCAAAAAACCTAGACATCCAAAAACCTAACCCTAGGAGATGAAGCGCCAAAAGTCATGTGGGCCCTGTTTGGGTAAGTTAGTACATCAACTTCCCGGGGTCATAACTTTTGCATACAATCTCCGTTTTAGGCGTGTGATAGCTCGTTGGAAAGGTATTGTCGAGGGGATTCATTTCGGGGGATCAATAATGCCTTTGGATATCATAAAGGAGTTCTATCCTGAAAAACCTTCATTTAGTCCCTCAAAATGGCCCCGGAAGTTAAAACTACTAAAAATAGTAAATTGCCAAAATTGTCAGAAAAATGTCTTGAGCCAGTTGGAAAAGGTGGGTGGCCACTGATATCCATATGGATCATTTGAAGAGATTACAAACTATATATATATATATATACAAGTTTGGCCTTCATGAAAGAACACTTCTTCAAATTTACCAACAACTTTTCCTTCTGCAATCCCCTCAACACCATCTTCAAGTGCCTTAAATGATCCTCCTCAGTCGTGTTGTAAACTAGAATATAATCTAAATAAAAAATCACAAACTTCCCAATAAAATATTTGAGCACTTCATTCATTAACCTCATGAATTTACTTGGAGCATTTGTTAAGCCAAATGGCATAACAAGCCCCTCGTACAGTCCTTCATTTGTTTTTAACGTTGTCTTCCAATCTTCCCCTTCTTTCATTCTTATCCGATGATAACCGCTTTTCAAGTCTATCTTGGAAAAGTAACTAGATCCACTCAAAAAATCGATTAAATCATCCATTATGGGTAAATGAAATCTATACATGATGGTTATCTTGTTGATGGCTCTAGATTTTTTGCACATTCTCCAACCTCCATCTTTCTTTGGACTCAACACAATTGGTATTGCACACGGGCTCAATATTTATTTGATTAGTCCTTTGTCCAAAAAATATTGGACCTGCTCCTTGAACTCTTCATTCTCCTAAGGGGTCAATATGTATGCTTCTTTGTTTGGAAAAAATTCTCTTGAAATAAGGTCGATATGGTGACTAATACTCCTAATGGGTGGTAAAGTATGAGGCAACTCATCTACCACAATTTCAACAAACTCTTCCAATAACTCTTGAACTTCCACAGGAAAATCATTCATATAAGTATTTGTAAGGATGACTCTCGGCTTACCTATAACAACAAAATTCATTTCCTTATCTTTCTTGACTTCCTTCAAGATCTCCTTCCCACTCATCAGAAGTATACTCACTAGCCTCCTCTTTGAATCCCTTATCTTCTAATGGTAACAACATATGTTTACACCCATTTTTCTCAAGGGTATAAGTATTCTTCCTCCCATCATGTATGACATTCCTATCATAATGCCAAGGCCTCCCCAATAGAACATGACAAACATCCATAGGTATGAAATCACATAAAATTCCATCCGTATAACTACCAATTTTAAAATCAACTTTACACTGTCTACTTACCATAACTTGATGTCCTTTTTGCAACCACGATACCCTGTACGGACTTGGATGTGATGTCATCTATAACTTTAGATTTTCCACCATCTCTGTGGATACTAAATTGTCAGTGCTCCCACTATCTATGATCACCTTGCATACTCTGTCTTTGGTCTTGCTAGTAGTTCTGAATAAACTATTTCTTTGGACTGGTTCTTGTACCTCTTTTTCTGGCTTCACAAGATATTTCCTCATCATGAGCGATCTTTCCTCTTCAATTGCTTCTGCTTTCATTTCCATCTGCACATTCCTCTGTTGTGCCTTAGAAATGTGAGCTTCTCTAACTCCTACGTTCTTATTTTTAGGATATTCCCAAGACATGCGCCCTGTTTTCCCACAAGCATAACACTTGACTTGTCCTCCTCTGCTTCTTCCTCTACCTCTTGGAAAAGGGTTCCTTCCCCTAGAGTCTCCTCCTCTAGATCTTCCTCCTCTATTTTTTTGACTGTTATATCCTCCAACTTCTCCCCTCGATCTATGGAACTTTTTTTGGGTGGTTCCTTTTCTTCTGTTAGGACTCTTTCCCCTGCTCCTCTTACTTTGCTTCCTTGGAAATTTTTCTTCTGCTTTCAAGGATATCTGATAATCATCTTCTACAATTATCATCATAACTAGACTAATTTCATCCTGGATTTCATATCTCAACCCATTAATATATCTAGCAACTTTCTCTTCATCATTTTCCTTATGTCGTTCTCTTATATTCAACTTATAGAACTCTTTAGTATATTCCTTCACCGACAAAACCTTATATCTTAGATTCTACAACCTTCTGAACATATTAAAATGATAATCCTTGGGTATGAATTTAGCCTTAATCTTAGCTACCATTCTATCCCAAATCTTATTTTTTGTCTTACCTTTCCTCCTTCTATCAGCTTGCAACTCATCCCACCATAAAGTTGCACGTCCCCTCAACCTGGTCACCGCATGCTTTACTTTCTTCTCATCATCAGTCTCTTCATAATGAAAGTACTTGTCTAAAGAACTTATCCAGTCAAGCAATTCTTCTACATTCAAATTACCTTCATACATTGGGATTTCCATCTTCACTCTGGTTCCCAGATTGACAACAACTCTCAACAATCGCTCCTCTGTTGCTTCTTTTCCTATAGCTTCTTCTTCTTATGGATTTTCACTTTCAACGTCACTAACATCACATGTCTCCGATGCTCTCCTTTGTACTATTTCCATGGATTCCAACCTTTCTCTAAGTTGTATCATTTCCTCCTCCATTGCTACATTGGCTACAGGTCTCTCCCTGCGTCTCCTCGGTGGCATGGATTTCGATATATCTCTTTACACACATAGATATTTTTCCTTCTCTTATACCACTTGATGAAAACCCCCCCTACGGGCCTGTGTGACCTCCTGGTCTAGGATCAAACTACATAGGAGCCAGAAGTGTTCTCGGGTCCTCGCAGAACCTTTAAACTCTTACCATAGGCCTTTTTCCCTATTGGTGTGAAAATTCTCTTTCAGCGAGGGTCCTCTTGCTTCAGCGGAGTCATGCTCGTGACCCCAGGCTTAATTTGAAATGATTTACTACGATGCTCCAGAACTTTGGGCTTCATGAGTTTCTCCACTCCAACCTTAAACAACAATCTTCTCCCGAATAACCAAATTGCCGAACTCTCGAGGGATATAGGGATCAACGATCCACACTCCTTTGCTAGATCAACAATCTAGGCTTACTATGGGCTTCAGAGATTCAAAATATTTTCCCCAATCATGATAATCCACTCCAATGTCAAGTCAGGACTTGATCAGACGGTGGGTGGGGTCCACCTCCTTGACACGATCTACAACTAAGAAACACTTCGGGGATCCAAGCTTCGGGACTTCCGTATGCTACACAACTATCACCCAAAAACCACCCGGATAGCCGAATCCCGAATAACTTGAGATCTATAGTTTACACTTACCCAAAAATTGACGGTCAGGATTAACTCCAGACTTCGGGACTTTGGGATGTTATACACCCCGCGCAACAATGACCAAATTCTCTCAGAGTGCTGAATTGCTGAATCACTTCGAGGATCCAACGACTCACACTAACCCACTGATCTATGGTGGAGATTCACTCTGGGTCTTCGGAGCTTCGGGGATTATTCACAACAAAAACTTAAATATTTGGGAGTAGTGAAGTCTGAAGGATTTGGGGATTAAAAAATGTGCTCCTTCTCCTTTATCGAACGACTGTGAGGGATTTCGACTCCTCCTGAACATATCTCATCCACTAAACCCTAAAACAAAGGGATTTCTCCTCTTCTTGAGTTCCTCCTTGAAAACTTATACTCACTATTCCTCCTGAGATTTCGTTCACTTTTAAGCAATGAACTTCTACGCACACTTTGCGCTTCTCTCTTAAGATTTTGGACTTGAAAAAGTCACTTGCATATGCCTTGCGCTATCTCTCCTGATATTATTCAACACTTAACGAAGTGTTAGCTTTGTGCACTCCTTGCACTTTGTATCTCCTCTGAGATTTTACACTACTCTGAGTGTAGGCACACTCATGCTCGCTCTGTGTAAAATTACACTATCTCTTCTGATTTTCTAAAATTGTAAGGGGTTCGGCCTCCGCACACCTTGCCTTGGCACTATGCACTCTTCACACTAAGAATCTCTAAGATTCTTAAAAGAGAAACAATTGAAAATTATAACTAAATCAAGGACTCGTTTACTAAAACATTGAGATACACATTCATACACAAAGATAAAAACACAACATTTATCTAGTTACTCAGAGATAAACAAATTCACAGTCTCAAAAATGTGTGAGCAATTCTCTTTTTCTACATTTCTTCAATAATAACTTACAAAAGTTTCAGCCGTTTTCCGCAGCAACAACAACAACCTCTTCTGGGCATAAAATACATTGATTTATACATGAAGGGGCTTCTCTATCCTTCCCTCTAGAATATTCTAGTGCTTTCATATCACAATTAAAAGCATCATACCACTAAGCTGATTACAATAAATGAACAATTACAATTCATATATGAGTTGACGCTCAAAATATGTATAATCCTACATGCATTAAAGAAAATTACAACCTCCTAGAGCTTATACAATGGCTTTATCCTGAAGATCTCATGGGATATTTAATTACAATGGTCTTAAAATTAAAATGATGCTCCCTCCTTGGGATTCAAACCAGTTAAAATGCGTTGCGTTGGATGTTGAGTCACTTTCTATCGTGCCTCATTAAATGATTACGGTGATGCTCCTACATCACCCTTTATGGTAAATGGTTGAGGTAAGATTATTATATGCTTGAGACACACTCTTGGTACTTAGTATATGATTTTTATGGTTCATTATTAGAGGCACATCTTTGTGGTATTGGCATATACTTGAGTCTTCTCATATTGTGTTATGAGACTGAATCTTTGTGATATTGAGGAGCATGCTTGAGGCATATGACTAGAGGCATTTCATGGTATATGGTACACGTTGGGTGAGATACATTGCTGGTACATTGCTGGGTGAGATACATTTTTGACTATATTTCCAGCTATGAGTTGGAAAGTGAGGTGCACTGCGCCATCCTGGATAGAGGCTTTCAACTTCTCTGTATGCCTCCTTAATGCACTGTGCCAGGGAGCGGTCCAAGGCCTTCCCTAGGTAGAACTGTTGAGGGTTGGGTCCCTACATGCTTAGTTCTATGATCAAGTGGATCAACATCGGATCCATAGTAATCCGCCTGTCAAGCCACATGTATCCACCATGAAAGCATGACAAGAGGAGTTTAACGCAAGTGTTAACCTCCTGATGTCAGCCAAAGTGAGGGATCTTCATTACATTAAGTATAGTGGACTGCACGAGCTCCTTTATCCATTATTGGGTGACAATGCAAGGTTTCTTCCCAGTGGTCTTCGTCAAATATCTATGAGGTGCGAGCATCACATAGTTCTTTCTGTCTTCAAGGTTGAAATTGATGTTCTTTAGGGATGAGATCTGTCCCAACTGGCTTCCAACTATGTGTATCCCCTTTGGGATGTATGTGGTGATTAATATGTACTCTTAGTAATGTGGGATGTTGTCGTAGTTAACCACGCCAGCCAAAGGTGGGATATAATCAGGTAAGATCAATGATATCTTCTTCACATTAGCCAAATCACCTCAATGCTTTCTTCGCTGCTCGGTCGCGGGGTTAGTACGACTAGAGTGAAGCCCAGTCGAAGGGGAAGCTCGCAGTCCCCTGGTCGATGATGCCTAAAATCCATCAGACATAGCTCTGTTAGCCATGAAATTCCCAACAACTTCTTCAATAGAATTTTCTAACTCAGTTGGCTTGCCTGACATTCGAATTTCTAATAGATAGGTCAAGGTAGGAAAACAGATAGGCGGGGTAGTCAAAAGTAAAGTGATGCCCAACTTTTGATAGCAGATCTCGACACACAATCAAATCTCTGTTAGCAACGTTAATCACAGATGGCGAAAAGTGGTCTCGGCGTAACGTTCGACGGGTTAAGTAAGCGAGTGTCGTAACAGATTCTTCCAATGGGCATGAATGCTTCCATTAATGTGAATCTGTCCGTTATGGCGTGGTCTCAACATCGAATGACCGTCTTTCCACCCATAAATGTGTTTTCTAGACATTCCAGAGCGTCGGCTTAACTGTCGAGGCGCCTCCAACAGTCATATAGCTTCGTCGAGGTGAATTCCCTTTCTGCACGGTTCTGCTGTTTCGACAAGGTTCCAATCCTTCAAGCCTGCCTCCTGCAAAGTCTTCTCTATAACTTCCTGTAGATTTTCCAACTTGGCTTTCTTCTTACAGAGCTTCCTTGCCTTCTTTCCTGTGATCTGATTCTTTCTAACTATTTTTGGATTCCTCTCCCCATTCTTATTCTTATCTTCTCCCATCGTAGTGACTTCACAGTGCTGAAGTACTCTCAATGGGTTCGAAGTTAATATCCCTTCCCTTACTAATTCCTGGGTGGATATACTTTCTTCTTTCATGGATAGGTCCTTCAAATATTCCTGTATTCTTTCAAATTTGTTAGCTAATTCTCTTGCCTTTTGTTGCTTCGACTTATCCTCTCGTTCTTCTATTAGTCGGTCTACTTTTCTAGCTATGAAATCCCTTAGTTCTTGCTTCTTATTTTCTATAGCTTCTTCCTTTGTTTTCCTTCTGATATGATCTTTCTCAATCTAGGTCTTACCTAGAAAAAGTGGGAACGGGGCATCGTTCTCAACAAACTTAATAACTTTAAATTCCTCCTCAGTTGATGTTCCATGAATAATAATAGGTAATTTAGTAATTCTTCAACATAAGGTTATCATATTTCCCTTAAAGAAACCTATCCTTCCCAATGAAGGTACCATATCAGGCTTTCCCAAAATTTCCCAAGTGATTTCTGTCATAATATTCACTTGTGTGTCCTCATCCAAGTCATAGTCTATGTCGAAGTCTCATATTCTTGTACTTATGCGCTATTTTACTTTCATGATTTCTGGTAAACTGACATCTTTATGAACATCCATCGTTTCTTTCAAATGTGATAACATAATCTGAGATTTCTTTGATTCTTTCTCTTGATGATTCTCTAGCATTCTCTCATTCTTTTGACTTCCTTCATAGTTTTCTTGTCTCATATTCATTTTTTCAACTTTAGCAATCATCTTTGGGTAATCTCAACTTCATGGCCAATAATTTTACAACAAAGACAAATAGGATTTGTACCAGGGAATTCCTTAGGAAGATGTCCTGATCTTCTGTAATTATAACATAGTGACAAGCCTCTCTTTCTTTTATATGTTCTCCAACTTCTCTTGTACTGTGCACTGGGATCACAGTGCTAGACCTGCAATCTGCAAAAATTCTTTCTAGGTTCCTGCATCCACTTATTAGTCCAAGAATTCTTTCTATGCATAGGAATAACATATCTTTTTTAATTTCTATCAAATTTATTCATATCAACTCTTTCTTGTAACTGCTCCCTAGCCTTGAGACTAGGACAAAATCTATCAAACATACCTAGATTCATGCTTTCGATTTTTTTTTTTTACTTACTCTTATCAAATCACAAAGCTTTAAGATCTTACCTCTTTTATCCATATCGATTAGCATAGAGCTTCACAAGTCGAGTAGAGTATTGCGCACTACAACAACAGATCTATGCACAAAGCTTCTCTTTTCTCAGTTCCCAGCAATCAAAGTTTCAGGTCCCGACAACATAACCATTTGTTGGCACAGGGGGAGACCCAGGGTTCAATTCTTCAACAACACACCAAAAAAACCCTAACTACCGACCCTTTCGGCAACACCTACAAAGCAGGTGAAGTCTCACCGGAGGTAGAAACAGGGGGGGTTACAGGACTCAGTGTTTGTAACCAATATGGGACAAAGATATGTGATTATCACACTTCACAGAGTACTTAGGAACAACATGCATTAACTCATTTAGCCTTATTCACATCGCAGATCAAACCCTCAGTACATATCAATGCAGTAACACTAAAGATCAAGCACTCTAACCATCTAGCACATAGCACTGAATCAGATCTAGCATTCATTCTTTCATCAATAAATCACTAAGCATCCATAGATCTATCTAACATTCATAACAATCAATGCACTAAGTAGATTCAAAGCATAAGCATCATATCACAAAGCAAACCATCAACACATGATATGCGTGGTTCACCCCAGAGTGGGGCTACGTCCACCCACCGCTTCTTCTTCTTTATTAGTCTTCAATCTCTTACATTCATCTTCTCCTATGCACTAAGCCATAGAGCCAAGCTTCGCACTGGACAGGTGATCTACACACTAAGTGCTAGATTCAACTTTCCCACAATCAGTTCAAGGCATAGAGCCAACTCCTCTATCATGCATAGATCCTTACATACACAGTCTATTGCACAAAGCAACTCATAACCACTTGCACTTAGCCAACACTTTCTCTTGCACTTAGCTAGATACATTTCCCTTCTACATTACATTCTTACTTATTTATACTTTTACATCCCTTACAAAAAGGCTTAATCATGGGTAAACCCATGAGCCGACATCCCATAACCCATTACAAAAACCCTAATTCAAAAACCCTAATGAACCCCTTGCTGGGTCCACAAAACAAGTGAGATCCCATGATCTCAGCTCCACCTAGGTGTTCCATCTTCGACCAGCCTATCGAAGTCCAAAAAGTGGTCAAACCCGAACAATGTTTCCTCAAAAATTGGCCGAGGGCCAACAGATATATTGAAGGAATTATAATTGAACATGGATAATCTATAACCAACACTGGTTGGAACATGCAAGGAGATACTTGAAGGGATTCTCCAACCTAGGGACTTAATAAATACTGGAAAGAGTCTAACGTGTTTGCGGTATTCAACAAGAACTGGAACATTGGACCATTGATTTGTATGATTCTCAATAGTCTGATAATGAGTAGATGTTGAACATGTGAAGAATGAATAAGTAAATGAGAAATGATGACTCTCCTTTCTTTGTCCATGGTGGCCCACCAATGATGTAAATGGGACTAAGGTACACAAAGCCTCTAGAATGAAGGTGCTAATGTCGATAGGGGAAGGCTCATTGGAGTCAAGGTATAAGGGAACCCTTGAAAACTAGAACAAATTGAAACATACAATGCAACAAAGAGGATTGACTGTGACTAAGACAATAATGGATGAGGATTGCAATGAGAGAGACTCAAGACTTCCCTTTTTAGAGCATGATGGAAAGGATAACTTGGAAATGATTACAAAACATTGAGAGATAGAGTCAAGACACAAGTAGAGGGATTAGAGTAACAATTGAAAGGGAAATAAAAATTGATGGTCAAGATGAAATAACTCATGGAGGCAAATGAAATATCACAAGATTGAAATAGGGTATTGAGACCAAAGGAATTCTAGAAAGATAAAGTGTGACTCAATGAAGATTCTATAAATAAGGGAAACTAGGGATGCTACCATAAAGAGATGATGCAATGTAAGTGTGCTATATGAGAAATTTTGTGATTGTTCCAAAGGAATAAATGAATTGGGATATGGTACATGAAAGGAGATATATGTCCCAAATATCACTAAGTGGATCAATTTGATATGGATGAGAGAATAATGGAAAATCAAAGCAACTAGGGGTGGTTCATAGATGATAATGTCCTTGAAGGTAGATGAATGGAAGCATAAAAATGCATAATATCTTCATAGTATGGAGGAGGTAGAGGGCCAATGACATGCAATGAAGTGTAACATAATATGCCAATGTAATAAAAATGCTTGGGATTCTAAGAAACCAAGTAATAAAAATGACGAGGAAAAGCATGATGCTATATTTAGGGTGTAGACTATATAGACTCCCAATCCTAATGGGGAAACAATGGCATGGGTTCCAAAATTAAATCGGGTAATAATCCATAATGAAAAAGTGGATGGGCTAGGAAACTTTCCCAAAGGGGGGGTGTTAAAAGCACATTCAAGGAGTGGAAAAAAAAGGAAAATACAACATAAATAGAGGGGATATGATACCTATATGCTAGTTTGAAGAAATATACCTACATGGATAACAATGTCCTTCATGAAAAATGATGGAAAAAATGTCTCCTAAATAAAATACATGCAGACATGTCCCCCATGATAGAGTGAAGGTGGTATTATATTGGTCTTATGGATAAATCCAAATATTATTATATCTTGAGAAACCATCCACAAACGATAGGACCTCATGACGAACACACGCATTGATTATCTAATCAATGAAAGGAATAGGGTAATTTTATTTTGGATAGGTCCTATTTAGATCATGGAAATCAATACATACACAAATGATGCCTTGCTTCTTGTTAACAAGGACTAGATTAGACACCTAGGATGTATATGCAATCAAATAAATGAAACCATCTTAGCAAAGTTTGTCAATTTTAAATTTTGACAAAAATGAAGAATGATTGTAGGACAACAAGACCACTAAAGTGGAAATGTAACAAATGGACACAAAATCCACAACCTCAATATTAGGTGGGGGAACCTCTTCCAAACTATATTTTCCCTCTTTTTGAAAATAATTTTGATGCTATAGTGATATGGGATCTTCAATGGATGAATTAGGGGAGGGGGACACTTATGACATGGTATCGATTCAACATACCACCACAAGGGTGTTCTAAAACTTAGGAATTTTGAGATAATGGTGTCAATAATGGTTATATGTAACACACACGACATAGGGATGGTTGGTATGTGAACCTTTGTTGCACTGATTGGTGGAATAAAAAATAGTTATATTGACCACTAGGGTGTATTTGTTGGAACTCTATTCTTTTGGGTAAACCAAATCTTGCAATTTTGCGAGCTCCATGCACTTATTAGAGACATGGAACATGATGTAACAAAGAGGAAAATAATGGGTAAATCAAGTATGTGTGGTGGCTAGAGAAGCTATATACACCCCAGGTGTATTAATTCCTCCAACTTTATTGTGTTTTCCCCCAACACCCATTTTACTATTTCTAGTCTAATTCTATGGGAGAGGATCATTTAACAACCATGAGATTGATGTTGATGGAAAACTAGTAGGTTGTATGAGAGTTAATACTAGATGGGAAAATGGGAATGAGGAAATTAGTGGGTTGGGTTTATTGAGGTCCTGTTATAACCCTATAATTCATAGGATCATCTATTGACTGGAAATTTTTCACTCTGGGTGTATAGGTTGGCAAATAATATTTCATCTCTGCAAATTATTTTCAAGGGAAACAATGCACAAAATCCGCATAATGCACTTATCCTAAGCTCTGGAGAAAATATGACTTTGCGCTCACAGAGTAAAGAGAACGCATAAATGAATGGTTTAGAGGCTGGCGCTGAGATCTACGGTCCACAAGATTTTTCGAACCCCCCCGACCGTTCTGCCTTTAACGATGGGGGGGGGGGGTCCTGAATGAGGAAGTTTTTCCCGGCGGACCCTGCCCCCACATGTCACCCATCCATTACATCAGGTCTTCTCCGCTCCATGCCACATCCTTCATCCGCGCTATGCCTGTCAATCCCTCACCCTTCATTGCTTCACCCCATCACCTCATGACACCATCCTCCATTATCCCGCCATCTGCATCCCCGCATTTGCATAATCCAAACTTAAGGAAAAAAAGTAATAGATTAACAAAGGTTAGCAATAAAATTAGTATAGTTAAACTAGGCTAAACTAGTTAGTAATTAATTAATTAATTAATAGCTAAGTTAGTTTAGTAACTATATTAGTTTTTTATTAATTAATAGTTAAGTTAGTTTAATAACTAGGTTAGTTTTTATTAATTAATATTAAATAAAACAAAACATATAAAATCAAACACAAAACAATAATATATAAAAAACTAAATTAATAAACTAAATAAAACTTAAACAAATAAATAATATAATATAAAACAATTAAAACATAATATAAAAACCAAAACATATAAAAAAAAAAACAAAAAACTACACTAACCTAAGTCTACCCACCCCCTACCTCAATGCACACATCAAAGCCCATATCATATCAAAACAAATCTACGGCCTTTAAAAATTCCGGACCCCCCTCACCATCCAGAGTTTAACGAGAGGGGGGTCCGGAATGAGGTAGTTTATAAAAACCACCCCCGGACAGGTGTCAGCACCCCATTCCAGCGGACCTCCCCCCCTAAAACCGCTTACCACCTCAGGGGGGTCCGGAATACCACCCATCACGAAAAAACTGTCTTTTTCAAATTTTTTACCTATTTTCGCCTGTTCAGCGTGTCTTCGTCTGAGGCCATTTTTGGGAAAATGAAAACGAATTTTAATAAACCGAGAAAGGTTTGTCTCTATAACGGGATGAATAACAAAAACCTCTTTCAGTTGTTTCACAGGTGCCAGTATCAGGGAGAATCAAATCCATCTTCGAGGCCCTTTTTTCCAGATTTTCACTTTTCGGTTACAGTCCTGATTTTGCGGGAGTTGTTACGGCTAGATGTAGGCGAATTTGGAAAAACCGAAGGAGGTTTTTTTCTAGAACATTCCCATCCCAAATAACCTCCTTCATTTTTTTCCCAGGTTTCATATTTAAGAGAAAAAAATGTCTGTTCGGCCCCCTTTTTTGCAAAAATTAGGCCAGTCTTTCATGGCAGGCAGTTCCAGAATTTGGGGATTTTGTGGCTATTTTTGGATGAGGCGGTTAAAACTGATTCTCGAAACTTGTTAATGGGTCTTGTTGAGTGAAAAATGTGTCGCATAAATTCTCAACGATTTAATGTCAACCAGGAGCTCGTAAGCTTAGAGGCACAACACAATATGTGCGAGGATTGAAGTTGTCTATTCTACACTACTAAAGCAAAGAACACAAAAATAACATGAATATACAAATGAAAAATTTTACCTACTATATACAACACATAGGTGTACTG
>ML797348.1:153247-178622 GCA_009831015.1 Picea engelmannii | reverse complement strand
TGATGAGACACATATCCTCTTTGACCTTTATCCAAATCTCCTTCCATATCTTGAAGGGAATTCGAATTTGAGTATTGGAGGCCACATAAGAGTGTCTTGGAAGCTTCCAAATCACCTACACATGTCAACAAACTCCTTCTAATTGTTAGGTATAAGTATAAGCATATTATTTTCTAAAGTTTAACCACAAATTCTCTTAAAAATGTTAAGAATTGATAAACTTTGGAAAAGCATAGTTATAACCCAATAATGAGGTAAATGTGATGATGTGGAGGTGATATGAAGGTGAAATGGAAGTAATTGTGAAGGTTTTTAGTGAATAATGGAGTGAAAATAATGACCATTTTGAGACTCAACAGGTCTATCCTATTTGTTCAGAGATGATTTTTAATGTAGAGGTTGTTGATTTCACGCCTAGGCAGGCTGGGAGCACTATAACTTCTATCAGAGATTTTCCAGAAGTATAAAGAAACGTTTCACAGGATTCCTATATGTTGGCTATTGGTGAAGTTTTTCCCTCTTCGTTGAATGTGTATATGCCTTTGTTATCATTTTTTTGTCTATCTGATCTTTTAAAAGGAGTTAACGTTACAGGATTTATCTGTGCATACCCTATTTTCTGACTTTTAAAAAATCTAAATGTTTGTCTTCTGATGTTGTGGTGAAGAAATTCTTAAATGCTTCTTTACTGTGAATGATAATCTCACATTTTCTGCTAATCCATCACTTATTCCCAAAGAATCCAATAGTTGCATTATCTCTCCCTGTGAAAAGACTTCTTATAAACTGTTATTTGATCTCTATCTTTGTGAACAGACCCCATAGCCCAATGGTCTTCTTTTGCTGTCTCAACCATAAAACTCCAAGAACGTATCCTATTCTACATAGCTAGCCTAATATCCTCTTCCAACAAAGTTATATCAGACAGAGAGATCCCTATTTGAGTCTTGGAGGGCTAGATCCCAGACTCGAAGTGGTTTTGATGTTGCCTCTGTGACTGCCTCCACATCCTTGGGAAAATTACAGAGTGCTAACAGGTCCCATATTGGGATACCTAATGGGTTGGGTTGATATAGGCCCCAAATTGTGATACCTAAGGTAAGTACAAAAAGATTCAAAATGACCATAATGACAGTCCCTACAATACTAGGTGGAGGAAACAAAAAAGGGATCTACATAATGGATGATCCAACAAATGACATTCCTATATATGGTGTGTGAGGAAAAACTAGAGATGGATGAAATTGAGTTAGAAAAGATCGAAGAGGATGAATTTGATGATGAATTTGATAAAGGAATGGGAGGTTGATTGGGTTCTAGTCCAAAGAAACAAGTGGGAGAAATAATATGACCAGGAGTTCTTAGTAAAGTATAGAGTCCTTGAAGACTACAAGAACACATAAGAGAATGCAGCAGTGAAATATTGAGTAAGAATAATTGTTTTTCCATATGATGAAGTGATAAACCTAATGAATAGTACTTAATAAATAAAATTCTTTAAATAAAAATGCATCTATACTAAAATTTCATGCATAGGTGGTGCAATAAGTGGTTTGAGTGTGTTTCAATATTAAATAACAATGATGTATAGGTTTTAAGTGACAATTTTTACCCTATAAAATAAAATGGCACACTATCCTAAAGATGCTACCAATCTATGCTTGAATATTGCAAAGAAAAACAACCCTTCCAAACACCTCTCAATAAATGGTGATTAATTACAACATGAAAAGGTAGTTTAGTGAAGAGACAACCAAGGGCCTTCAAAACAATCAAAATAGATGGTAATTAAGTCCACTAAAGGAGTGAGTGAAGGTGTGAAAGAGATAGTTATAGTGAAGGGCACTAGGGGCAACTCCCAACAAACAACGACTATCTACTGGAGGTGCTCCCTCACCTCTGAGATAAACCTAGATATGAATCTAATGATTAGTAACTAATATTACCCTTTATGAATATGTATAAAGGGTTACCTAGCCTTAAATGATCAGACGATCTTTGACTTGAAAGAGTAGGGTGTCTTTAACAAATGCTTGGTTTCAATATTGGCATTAACACTCTAAAAGAACATGCTCTTTGTTAAACAAGTTTTGAATCATATCTGATAGAAATGATTTTAAGCACCCTAAGAGTCAGAAACTATGTATCAAATGTAAGTGGTTGTGGTGAATTATTTGGATACTTATCCCCATAATCCTATCCTAACTAGAATATTGTTTTCATCCCAAGTGGCGAATTTAGTTGTTGAGATTAATTGTTAATTTGAATGGTTGAAGTTGGAATCATGAACCAATTATATCAATTAGGGTGTGATATGTGTGCACCTGTGGTGTGTACAATTAAAATTGAAATGTTGAAAATAAATTAATCTATTGCTAGAAATGAAATAAAATTGCAAGAGAAGGAAAATAAATACTTGACAAATAGTAGAGCCTACCAAGCCTTTTCTTTATCAATGAAAATTTCCAGAAACTTATTGACACAAATTTTAGATATAAAAAACAACTACCAAAGTTTCTAACTCAAACTGAAAATGAACTAGTGGGAGATAAAAATGAAATTTCAAACTGGGAAAATAAAAATGCTTGATGAATACTAAAAATCTAAGGGATTTTTTTCTTTACCAAGTTGTCCTAATTTAGATGAACAATTTCAAAAACCAACAAACAAAATATGATTAAATGCTAAAAATAGAATGAAAAATGGTTGACAAAATAAATGAAATTGCAAGAATAGAAAGAACAAACAACAAACAAGTACTAAAACTCAAAATGGGGTTTTCTCCTAATCAAACTTTCTTTGATCTTAAATAATTTTAAAATAATAAGAACACAAGCTAAAATCCTTGATTAAGTGTTGAAATTTGAAAGAGATTAAACAACTAACAAAAAACCTAAATACAATGAATACTAAAGGTTCAAAAATTCCATTCTTCATCTATAATGTTTCTATTAAAATGATCAACAAAACAACACCATTCAATAAACAAGTCAAGGCGACCAAACACACAAACTATAAAAAACTAGAACAAAAGCTAAGAAGAAAAATTCTAAAAAAAGGTACCAATGTAGGAATTGGTCAAGAAAATGCAGTAGCACAAGATTTGTTTGTAATAGTACACTAGTGAATATTTTTGAAGAAAAACTATGCTATCTACATAAAACTGGAAAACTACAAACTATTTGTAGTTGAGATTGAAAATAAAGGCTTTCTTTCCAAGGTTACTAATGCAAAATGACTGATACAAATAGAAACAACAAAATAAAGGATTTAATATACAAAAATAAAGCTATTAAACACATACACACAACTGAGGAAGGATATTATAAATAAACTTCCCTAGAGGTTTTGCCTACCTATTAGTATGTTATTGGTATTAAGAAAAACCATGATATTAGTATGTTATTGGTATTAAGAAAAACCATGATATAGTAGGTTATATAACTAGATACATAAAAAATTGAAATACAATAAGCACATGCAACCATTATACTTAAACATTACACATGAATTAAAATCAATAAAACCACGAACTAATGAAATTGAAATCCAAACAAGAGCATATGAATACAAGGATGCTTTTTATTAATACTAGTGGAAATAAATTACAATGATACATCTTGGGAGAAGGCTTAATGTAGCTAGGTGGGATCCAAATCTATTCTTTGGGACATGTCCTTTACCTCCTTGCTTGCTCCAACTCCAAACATGATGTCTAAAAAATCAAATGGGAAAGACAAGAAGAAGGGTTCCAAGTCCCTATAGATCATGGAAACATAACCTTATTCTTATGGATTGGACTAATGGCATGCCTTCAAGATCTTTATTTATAAGTAAATGGTGGAACTCTCTCTCTATATATCTTCTATGTAAACTCTTCCCTTTACATTAATAAATATATGGGATAATGGTGGTTAAATAAAACTCCATCAAATGATTTTAACGAAGGTGAGGGTTTGACAAGGTCCACACATACCCACTATGTGGACCTTGTAGTGAAATGTTTAGTGTATTTTCTATATTGTGCATGTAGAAAAAGAGAGAAATGTTATGCTATAGGAATTTTGGTTAATTCATGGTTAGAATTTGCTGAATACAACATGAATGAGGTCAAACGATGATGGAAAATTATTAATAATGTGGGTTATGATTGCTATGTGTGATGTTTCCAAATGGAATTATTCAAAACTATACATGTGAGAAAAATTAGACTGATAATAGTTGCCAATAAAGGAGCATGTAATGTTAGTGTTAATTGTTCCAGGTATTTGTTTTCAGAAATGTTTACAATACACCAATTCATTTTTATGTTCATTACATATTTTTTAGGTATAAGGAATTAATCATTTGTGTTTTCAAATCACTAGGTAAGTACCAACTTAGAGATATGGATGCATATCTTGAACCTCTTATTGACAAAATTTTAGTGTTATGGGACAACATCACTATGTACAAGATCTCCAAAGCAATAGGTCAAATTTTTTTTCAATTCCATGGGGTACTTACATAGAGACTTCATGATTCCCTCGGGCTAACACATTTTTGTGGTATGTAAAGTGAAATTTAACTCTATATATTGTCTATAATTCACCTATTTTTTTGAATTTTCTGGTATTCTGTTAACATTATTATATATCTTGTAGGTCTTCAAACAAAGGGTAAATATGCATGTCTAGTATGTGGTCCCAAAACCACATCTTGATGTACAATATGTTTAAAAATGGAGGTGTATAATTAGTACATAATTTTTCTCCTAGGAACCATAGGTCCATAGGTATCAAACTAACAAAGTAAGAGGTTGGAAAAAACCCATCAATAATGATGCCTCAACCGTGGCAAAAAGGATTTTGAGAAGAATCATGGTAAGGAATTGGTTTAAGTTACAACCATACTTGTAGCTTGTTCTATCTTTTATTTATTTATTTATTATTACTTTTTGTAATAAATAATCTATTTTTGTTTGTCTCCCAAAGGTTGACATGGTGGGCTTCCATGAGGTGTGAAATGATACTCCATCCAATTTAGTCAATTTCACTGCTATGAGCACCTACAATTAGCTCATTTTCTTGACACATTATACATTGGAAAGAATGACACATAATGCTTATGGATAAATTTATATGGAAGGAATAACAAAGGAAATTTTTCTAAAGTTATTAGTGACATCGAGGAACCCAACATAATGCATCATTTGGCTCATTATTATAGTGATGGACAATCAATTAATCTTCCATGGTATTAATAGAACAATAAAAGAGATGTTGTAAAATTGATTATGTGGAATGTTAAAATTTTCACTAGTTTTGCTTCAAACATATATAATATATTAACAAAGAAAGGTGATCTTGGTGGAACAAAAAATTACAATTGGAATACCTTTATTATGGTTTGAAATTTTCTAATATTTATCATCTTATGATATATATGTTTTATTGTTAGTAATATATGTTTGTTCCTAATCAAAATTAAACAATAATGCTTCCTTCCTTGTTACATTATGTCTACCTTTATATCTCCCAAATAACTTTGACAATAACATAAAGAAACTTATGTATGATCTCAACAAGTACATGAAGTATGCAAAAAGTTATAATTGAAGTGTTACCTGAAAAACTTGTTGATATTTGATTTAGTTGTATTGCATAATATTGTGTTGACACATGTTATTTCCTTGCACTTGCAGGTGGTTGTCATCTAAATAAATCCATAAACAAGATATAAGTATTGGAAGATATAAATTCCTCATTTAATGTGTAAAATATAAAAATATCTACCTCCAATATTTTTTAATGCACAAGAACATTAATCCACAGGCCTAGTCAAGGAGACTGAAACATGTGAACCCATATACATGAGTTCATTGTGGTGGTGAATTGATAGTCGATTTCCCTACAAATGACCCATGACCATTGCTTAGGGGGACCCAAAAAAATGGCATGATTCCCTCTGACATACCTGATCTACCTTGACATCCTTCCCCACCCTTCATAAATTCCCTATCTACCCTTATCCTTTCCCACTTACCCCATCATACATAATACAATAAATAACCATTTCATTTATTGTTACATTATTTAATCCATTAATTAAATAATGATAAAATCTTATTAGTTAAATAATCTAATTGACTTAATTAAATTAGTGCTTTCAGTTATTTAGTTAACTTTATTACATTAATGACTTATATTTATTAACTAATCCATTTGGGGCATTACATACACCCACCCTTCAATAAACTTTGTCCCGAAGTTATGGTCATTCACAATACAATGATAATAATAACAATATTCATACATCTAGATCAAATAAGTAACATCATTATTTTAATATATTCATAAATACTAGTGTACATGCGCAAGGCATGTATGTGTAGATGGCACATGCATAACTCGTGCATGTACTAATGGTAATAATTAACACATATAATGCAATTCCTTTATGCTTCCAATCCAATCAACAATTCAATTAACTTCATAATGGATAAATCAACCATTTACAATATTAACAAAATCCTTCAATTATAATAATTTAGCACAAGCAACATTTACCCAGATAATTGTAATTAAGTTAAGCATTTAAAAAAAAAGGAACAAATAGAAAATTAGACACTTCTGCTACAAGACTAAAACCCCACACACTCTCAACTACTTCTAACATCTTGCCTCCCTAACCTACTTCCATATTACATCCCTATCCTTCCTCTACTAGACTATCATGGAGTGTCAACTATATTGACCTAACTCTAGATAGAACCCGTAAGAGGAAGTGTCAACTACCTTGACCAAGCTTCCCCAACAGGTAATTGGAAGTCATAATCACACATCTAGGGGAGTGTTACCTAACATCATTCTCCCATGACTCTAGGTTTCAGATGATACATGGTGGGAAATGCCTCCACCCCTCCTGATAAAACTAGGGTAAACACCCTATCATGGACCATACAGTAACACTGCATTGCTGGGAATTTTGTCATCTTATATTTAGTTTCAATAAGTCACACTACCTGAAAAACCTGCACTTGCCCACATATCATAGCAATGCATTTGAGCGACATAATTTAACATACAATGAGTGATACTATACTATTTATCGATTGATTTTCAAGGAATCAACCATTTATTATCATCATTCTTTGGCTATTGCATAGTTGATTAATATGCAGGTTAGTTTATAACATGAAATCATGCATATCCATACACTATTAACATGTAAATGCATTTAACGATACCATTAACTCAATATCCGCATACCAATATCTTTCAAATTCAAATTTTCAAGCTAGAAATAGGTCGCATAATATCCATGATAAATCACATAACGATAAACATTCATAATATTTACATTCACATAGGTCCATCTATCCAATATTTAAAGCGTCAAGTTAATATTGGTCCACATATAATAAGAAAATAAATATATGATATGACAGAAGTAATTCTAGTTGTCTAAGTCAAAATGTGGCATTATATACACCCATCATTTGGGAAACATAGTCCCAAGGTTGTGGTAAAAAATGTGAAGGATGATCTCATCATAAGGTCCTTGTATCCTACCAAGTAGCATATCCTGGGCTATACATGTACCATTGGACCTTAAATTGGTCTACCAAACCATTCGTACGTTGTTATACCCTACGTTCCAGTATGTGTAATGGTCGACCTCTTAATCATTGTTTAATCTGAATCACCTGGTCCTCCATCTCTTGATTCAAATCTAGACCTACTTTCACTTGGTCTTCTAACCTTTCCCAACTCAATGGTGTCTTTCATGGCCTTTCATACAGAGCTTGATAAGGATGCATTCCAATTGAGCTGTGAAAAATGTTTTGTAGGAGAACTCTACCAAAGGCAGGTACTTCTCCCAATGGGTTTGATTATCCATAACATACATCCTAAGCATGTCTTCCATAACCTGATTTACTCTTTCAGTTTTCCCATCCATTTTAGGATGATACATTATTCTCAAGTTCAACTGAGTCCCTAATGTTGACTGTAAACTTGTCTAAAATCTAGAGGTACTCTGAGAGTCCCTATCTAAAATTATCTCCTTCAACATTTATTTGGACCACGATAGGAAGAAGAAGTGAGAATAATAAGGGATTTGGCCACTGGAAAGGAAAGTTCAAGAAAACATCCATTGAAGTAGAAGACAAACTGACAAGATTGAATGCATAGGAGGATGAAGAGATCGCTGAAACAGAGGCAACGATACTCAAGGAAGTTGATGTAACTAAGGAAACCTCCCAAAATTTCATTGCAACATGGAGGAGTAGGAAACATGCCTGAGTGGCTCAGGATGAGCCATAGGTGAGTGTTGGGGGCCTGTTGGAAAATAAGTTTTGGGATAAATTTTTGGTAAAAATCCTAAGTATAGAAGTGCACATCATAGGTGCATGATAAGAAGTAAGATTAGGGAGTGCACAACTAAGGCGAATCTAGGAGGATAGTGAACAGTAGAGGTGCATCCAGAAGTACAATGCATAGTGAGAAAAGAATAAAGTAGAAAAAAAGAATAAAGTAGAGAGAGGAATAAAACAAATAATAAAGAAGGAGAATAAAGAAGACGAAAAGGAAGGATGATAACTTGACAAACTAAAGATATAAGGACATGCAAAAGTAGGAATAACATGCATTCAGAGTGCAAAAGTAGCATGCAAATGGAAAATTAGAGGAAAGTAGCCAAACAACCAGTAAAATGGATATATCATGCAATGTAATAGGGTTTTGGGGGGAACCAAGTAGGGTTTTAAGCCATAGATTGTATGTATAAATATGTAATGGTTTGGGAGAATAGGGGTTCTATGGTTGTTATTATTTTGGTTCCTCTATGGGGTTATTCTCATGTAGAATTGTGGAGTCTATTCCAAACTGCCGAGAATGAATATAAATAAGAAGGTTTACATGATAGACTAGGAAGGGAGAGAATCAATGTCTGAATGTAAGGGACAATAGAGAGAGAGAGGATTGCACTGTAGAGCGACTAGGCTAGGAGAAGAGAAAGATAAACATGATACATCTTTGTAAGCATAGTGTGCAAGCCTGAAGCACTTAACAAAAGATTAATAAAGAAGCCAGATGTTGTGGATGTATCCAAGATTTGGGTGAACTACGTTAAATCTTGTGTCCTATGTATTTTATGTGATTTCTTATGAATTCTGTCTGGACACATAGTAGATTATATTTGTTTGATGTTTAATCATAGTGCAATAATCATGACTATGGAAGCAATGAGTTTATGCAGTAATCTGGAATATAATGATAGTATGAACCTGAATCACTAAGTAGTTAATACAAAACAAGAACATAATTGCGTGCACATAACTAATAAGGAACAAAGAACAAAATGGTCACCTTCTATTCCCTTACTACTGTAGAAACCTGGTTCTTGCAGTCCCAATAGATACCTTGGGTGAGACTTCATCTATGGAAGGGGGTGATGCTGAAAGGACTGGTGTCTGGTGGGTTTTGTTGGTGTTGGTCATAGATAACTCGAACCTAGGGTCTTACAAGATGTGTGCAACGCCAACAATCCTTTTGCTACCAATCGAGCTTTGAATTTCTCGAATTGATGTTTTGCATTCATCTTTTTCTTGAATACCCATTTTCTACCGACAAGATTTCTTCCACTAGAAAACTTCACTAAGTCCCATGTATCATTGTTGTGAAAGGATTCCATCTCTTTGACAATGGATTCCTTCCATAATTTTCCCTCTGTCGAGTCGACTGCCTCCCCGAACTACTTAGGCTCATCATCGGTGGAAGTTAACACATGTGCAGAACAGAAGTCAGGCAGACTATACCTTTCGACTGGTTTTCTTACTCTCTCTCACCTCCTTACAACCGGAGTCGGTTGTTCCACCTCTTCTTCTGATCCAGTCGACTCATTTGAATCATATTCTTTGTTCCTCAGTTCAAATCACACCGTATCATCATTATTCTCATTCTGAACAATTTCTTCATTCTGAGACTTACTTCCTACTTCTCCAAAGATGACATCTCAACTATACAATGTTTTCCTTGATGTAGGATCCCATAGCTTATATCCTTTCATTCTTTCTTTGTACCCAATGAAAATACGTATTACTTCCTTCTTGTCCAAATTGATCCTCTTTTCCTTTGGAACATGCACAAATGCATTTGTTATAACCCTAAATTTATCTACACATGCATACTTGGCATTTCCCCCTCTTTCTTGCATTTTTTGCCAAGCCATCACTGAGTTGATCTTCTAAAAAACCCATTTTTTGAATATGTACGTGCCCTGCACCAATAATTCTTGTGTACATATGCTTTCTACACAAATACAACTTGCGTACGTATCCATGTTGCACCACTACAACCCACGTATACTTGCAAAAGTTGTAAAAAATAAAAAGTTGCAAGGATTTCATTGAGATTACGGGCTATTGGGTAGTTTACTAACTAATCCACCGCCTATATCCCATCACCCAAATGACTAACCATCCTTTTGTCATACAAAAGGAGGTTTTGGGGTATCATTCCATATATAGACATAAGAACAGTGAAACTCTGCTCATTTCACATCCCCTCCTTGCCCCAAGCATTTGCAGCCTTGTTGTGAGAATTGCCTTAGAATTCGTCATTTTCCCCTTTTTTCCTCCATCAGAGCCCATTCCATTTACCAAGAAGAAGGTTGAGAGGAGAAAGATACACAAAGGTTCACTCAGATCTTGGTGAAGAGGAACTCAAACCAGGTTCGTGGAGTAGTAGCCGGCTTTGGTTGTAAGTAATCATTGTATTATCAATAAAAGAAGTACTTTTCCTATCCCAAATTATGGCGTGTTGAATGTTTCCATTTGATTTATTTTTTTGTTCTAACGTCTAACCCTTATTGATATATGTAATGAATGCTTGTAGCTTTCTATTAGTCTGTCTTTGAATGCAGGTCAACCTTGGGAGGGGGCGTGTAGTTAGCGAATCTATCAAGCGCAAGAGGATTGTCACCAGATGCAGAGTAGAGGTACAATTACCTGATCCTTCTCATTTTGATTTTCTTGTATGAGTCTGGGATATGTTTGGGGTATTTAGAGAAGTAAGAGAATTTTAAATAGTTATTGATCTTACTACATTGTAAACCCTTGTGTAGCCATGGGGGGGTTTTCCCGCTAGAAGAACTGGCGACCATATTGAGGAAGCCTCTAGGGTTTTAGGGGATTTTTTGGGTGTTTGATTGGTTTTATTACCTTTTGAGTTTCTGTGAGTCTACTAAATATTTTAATGGATTTTAGTCACCTTGGTGCCATACCAGTTCTCCATGCCCTGTCAATCCGTCTGTCTTATTTATTTTTTGAGAAATTACAGAGGTGTAAATGCCCTACAGTGGGCCAGTCTGCGTACATACGCGCCCTATCTAGTAAACAACCTATGTACATATGCAGGCTGCTGAAACAATAATAGCATACCTGGTTCAAGGAAACACTTTTGAAAAATAGGCAGCCATCCTCTTTCCTGATTTAGGTTTTACTTCTTAGGGTTTCTTGATATAGTCCAATGTCTTTGTTTTTACAATCATAGCTTGGGTTAGATGTCAGTTTGCTTGTCTTTTTCAATATTTCTTGTGTTTACTTTGAAAGGGTTTTAGGCGAGTCTTTGAGTTTTTGATAAGCCTGTTTGGTGTCTTTAGTGACTCCCTACAATCCACAGTGGTCCAGAGGCCAGTTTCAGTCTTGTCTTGTATTTTCTTTTCCCCCCTTTCGAATTCTTTAAAGAAAATGGAAAAAAGATTTATTTCGAGTTTTTCTTGTTTGAAGCATTTTCAAATAAAAAAAAAATTTTCCTTTCTTAGTTTGGTAAGGTAGTTGGAGTTAGTTATCTTACTTGTTAGGAAAAATAGTTCATTTTTTAATTTCTTTACTGATTTATTAGAACATTAAGTAGCTCGTAGTCAAGTGAAATTTCATTTCAGGTCTTCCTTTTAAAGATCTTGAAAAAAGTTTGTTGTGAAAAGTTGGTTTAAAGAGCTAGTTGCAAATCTTTATTGTTAACTAGAAGTAATTTTTCTTTCAATTTCGTTTATTCCTCCTCTTTTTGTCTCTCATACACATCACTAGTTTCACTGCCATATCCTTTGAGTTAAAACAAGCTATTTAAAACGAACACTAATTTAAAATCAATTAGACTTTTATGTTTGTAGGGTTAATCAACTAGTTTAAGGTAGAGCCTTGAATTAGGTTGGAGAGAAAACTCTTCAAGGCTTATAAACAAACATTGGAGTCAGAGCTAGGGAGTGTAAAAGTCCAGTGATGTGAAATTTATCTAGGACCCCCCTCTAACATAGGGGAGAAACACAAGGTCGCAGGAGGAAAGGTAGCGGTGATAACCCCTCCAAATCTGGACCAAGTGTAGTGGGGAACACATATTGAGGATCTGTCATGGGATAATATTGCTCACATTTGCCTACGGATCTTCATGGACCTTGAATATGTTCAAGATCCTTAGTTTTCTTCCAGACCACTTGATTTTGATACCCTCGATAGGTTTCAGACTTGTTATCCTTCTCATTGCGGCCCACCCGACTGTCGACTGTACCTGTCTGGTGATTGTTTGCGAGCTAGAAACTTAGATTCCCTTATTCTAGGGACTCACACAGGTGATTGCGGGGGTATATCGTGGTACCTAGGGAAGAAGTTGGGTCACACTTTGCAGATTATACCTAGAGGGTGCTTCCATGTTCGAGTTTCACTTGCACCGATAAGTTTCTCTAGTGTTGGCTGGCGTAACTGTTCTTTGAACAAGATAGTGGTTTGCTTGGTTTATCTTGTAGGAACTTTTCTAGTGTGTGCTTGGTTTTAAATGTTAGTTAAAGCCTTACTGTGTTGTTGATATTTTCACAAGGTGGAAGATCAAGAGCTTCGCCAGTCCCGAAGGCTTCAGGGCCTGTCGCCGGTTGCATTAGAGAAACCATCGCCACCGTTACCGTGAAGACTTGACCAGCAAGGGTCATATGAAGCGAACAGGCCACATGAGACTATGCTCGAGATTGCTCTGAGAGGATATTAATCGAATTCAGAGGAACCTGTTGTTTCTGACTTTGGAGCAGAATCTCTCGATCTAGCCAACCCTATGATCACTGACTTGTCAACGCCAATTTTGGTACAAGTTGTCCTTCCAAGGGTAACACCTCATGAGCATCAAATAGTCTTGCAAGCAGCTATGGAATAAAATGATGCTACTTCATCTGGGAGTCCTCATACTCCCTTAACAAATGCCACCACAAGGGGGTATTCCACCTCCTAACCCACCTTCGTCGGTCCAGACCACAGTGGTCTTGACCCCCTCTACTTCGGGCAGTGGTCTGATTTCTTCATCCATGATGAACACTTCTCCATTCACACAGAGTGTGACGGGCCCTCCATTTTCATATGGGATGCCCAGCTTTGATACGAACTCCGTCCTTACCTACTCTACCCTATAGACCATGGGTCTGGGGGAAGGGAGCTCAAACTCTCCCCTACAAGGGTCCATTGGGGGTACCTCAGCCTCCTATAATGCTATCTCTTACAGTGGGGGTCATATACCTCCTCCATCCCCCTCCCTCGATGGTGGTCTTCAGCCACCCGTAGAAACGAACACAAACTACAACTTGTTTGGAGCAGGCAGTCTAGGACCTTCTTCTTACACCATGTTGGTGGGATCCATGCCATTCTCTCTGTTCGACGCATTTGGTAATAACGAATTTTCATCAGCTGCCATCTCGATTGGGGGAAACCTTGGTTTTGGACAACAGAATCTTGTGCAAGGTACTATTCCTACAAAGGGGGAAGGTACAAGAGTTTTCTCCTCACAAGGACTTTGGAATCCTTGGCAGGGATTAGTTCCCTCGTCAAGGATTTAGATCTGGGGAAACCACTTTGATGGTCAATGGAACCTCGAGCAAGGCTTAGTGCCTATGCCCATCAGATCGACAGGGGGAAACCCTTTCCAGAATCTTTGGAACACAATGCCGGGAGCAATCCTTGCTCAACCCTCGACGTCCAATTATGGGAATCATCCGATGATGTCCCAACAAATGAAATTTCTATGTGATGGTCAAGGCCATGATATCTACCAGAACCCTAGCCAACAGCCTAACTTTTCCTGGCAACCTGGTGCCAATCAAACCCTAGGTTCCCGTTTTCGTGTACATAGTACCCAACCCAAACTACCGTTTATGGGAACATCACATTTTCCAGACTTGTGAAGGTTGCTTAACGACGTGATTTGTCATGATCCTCATTGGCCTCTCATGCTGATTAAGTGTCCCTCAGATATTCCAAAATTTGAAGGCAAGCCTGAAGAACATCCGAGTGATCACATGACAACTTTTCACCTATGGTGCTCTTCAAACTCGCTGCGAGACGAATCCATACAATTGTGCCTATTTCAATGCACTCTTATCAGGAGTGCTGCAAAATGGTACATCGAGCTCGACCACTCAAGATAGTCTTACTTTAGCGATGGTTTTCCTGAACCATTTCCAACTACCCGTGAGATATGATGCTGACACCGAATTGTTGGCCAACTTTGAGATGAATAAAGATGATCATATCACGTATCACATCCAAGAATGGTGGTGTCGAAAGATCTTGATCAAGGTATAGGTCTCACCGACTTTCCTGCTGGAGTGGTTCTTAAATTCTTTGGTACCTCAATTATCCAAGGACATTGCAACTTCGGGAGTGTTTTCAGAGGAGGAGGCGATAATGAGAGCACAACAACTCGAATTGATATACTCTCAGTCTAGATTACTCTATGAGATTTTTCCATATACGCCACGGTCCATCCTTGACAAGGTTAGACAAAAGTCTGGATCACATGGAAATGGTATAGTTGGTTCACCTCAAGGAAATTCCACTGATCAACTGTCAAATCAATTGCAACAATTTTCGATGCAACAGACAACGAAAAACCAGACCTCCGGTTCGACTGCTCCCACTACCCAAACGTTGGACGTACATACTGTGCAGTCGACGAACCCGAAGGCTAACCAAAATCCTAATGGAAAGAAAAAACAATGAAAAAATAAGGGTAAGGGGGATAAGAAACCCAACAATAATGTTGGCAGGGGAAACACAGAGAATATAGAGTTGAAGTATCCATGTAACCTTTGCATGGAGGACCATCCAACCCACCTGTTCCCTCGACTTGTGGAGGCCCAGAAGTTATTGGCGTAGCAACAATATTTTGTGTTAACGAACCCATTTCCTCATGGGAAAAATATAACTCAAGCCTCTTCAAATGTAGATGGGGGAAGTCAGGGACCCCCCGCATCTTCTAGTAATCCCTCGATTGTGAAAGTTTACATGATGAAAGGTGACGCTTATATAGTGACTAGGGAACATGATTATGGAATGTTGGAATCTGTCAAAAAAGTTAAAGAATCCATAAACCCATCTGTTCCTCTCTAGATTGAGAAGACGATGGGTGAAACAATGACACGCATCCCGAAAGGGGCATTCAAGAAAGATTCTCATAATATGAATGTGAAGGCCACCCAAAACTACTTTGTGGTGGAGGATTTGTCACAAACCCCTCGTGTGATGTCTTCTTTGAAAGTCCTCCAGAGATGCCCTTTGCAAAGAAAGGCTCTGTTATCTAACTTGGAATCTGTAGAGACTTGTAATCCGGGAACGATCGTTCTCGATACGACCTACTTGAAACTTCGTCTCCCTTACCACGTCACGTTTCAGATAGTAGTGGCTTACCCCATGAAATATTTTACCTGGAATATATTCTAGATGGTGGTTGATGAGGGCGCTTTGACCTACATGATGTCATTGGCATGTTGGAAGGTGATTGGCCAGCCTGTTTTGTCTCCGTCACCTACTATGCTTACTGCGTTCGACGATCGTTCTTTTAGACCACATGTAATCATCCCTTATTTCCCCATTCAGTTAAGAGGTAAGACCGTATGCATAGAAGTTTAAGTGGTTGATCCGCCTCTCGACTACAACCTTCTGTTAGGTAGGAGTTGGACCTACGTAATGCATGCAGTGGTTGGCACATTTTTTTAGGTCTTGTTGTTTCCACATGAGGGTCGAATCATAACCATTGACCAGTTGTCCTTCTCCTGTCCCGACCCTTCATCAGGGGTATCTACGGTATCGATGATTGATAACCCTCAACTTGACGTCGTCAACATGGGGGTTGGTTTGTTCCCACCTTTGATGGGTACTTTCGATTACCCACCTCCTTATGGCGATGTCGAGCTTATATCGGCTTCCCCCAACCACCCTAGGGATAAAATATTTAAAGTGTCATCATTATGAACGACTTACTTTCATGATCTATGCACTCTTCTTTCCCCATCGTCCATGATGGAAGGGACAAAGAATCTTGGCATGGCCATGCCCTTGTCCATGGTATAATTTGCATACAATATTGTCTAGCAAGCTTTGACGGACCCCGATCTGACTCCCGCACAGGAGTCTGATTCAGTTCTCGAGCCTATTTGGGCTCAAGGTTCCCTCACCACTACAGATTATTTAGACTTGGTCTTTCCCTCTGATGAGGCGATTATAGAGGAATTGACTGGTCCAGACAAACCCTGGGATGATCTCCATCACAAATATTATTTTCTCCCGGAGTTAAGAAGAATAGAGGCAGGTGAATTCATGTTGACTATGACTGGAGATAGGTCTTGTTCAGTTAATCCTCTAGCTACACACGTAGTTTACACTGAGGGTAATATGGAAATTATCACTGAAACAATACCGATAGATAACTCCAGAAACCCTAGCGTTGTGGATAATGTTTTCATCGGAGTAGGTTGCTCCCCTGAGGAGATTCAAATCTATACAGACTTAGTTAAATAATTCCGCGATATTTTTTCCTGGTCTTACGAAGAAATGTCAGGCATCGATCCAAGAATTGTCTAACATGAGATAACGACTTATCCTGATGCCAAGCCAGTCCGATAGAAGCTTCATCTGATGAATCCTTAGAAAGAGGCAGCTATTAAGGCTGAAGTAGAGAAACTGCTTAAAGCTGATTTCATCTACCCTGTACAGTTGACACAATGGGTGTCGAATCCTGTTATGGTTAACAAAAACTAGGGTATGATTCACGTGTGCATGGACTTCCGTGACTTGACCAATAACTGTCCAAAGGATAATTTCCCCACCCCATTCATTGATAATATTTTCGATGAATGCATAGGCTCTGAGGTCTTTTCATTCATGGATGGTTTTTTGGGATATAGCCAGATTCGGATCAAACCCGAAGACCAACATAAAACACCTTTTATCTATCCATGGGGCACATTTTCTTATTGTAAGATGCCTTTTGGCCTGAAGAATGTTGTAGCCACTTTTTAGTGGGCCATTTATTTTTCTTTCTACGATATTACACATATAGTTGAGGCCTATCTCGATGATCTAGAATCATACTCTCGCAAGATATCTAATCATCCCACACAACTCCGACTAATATTTGAACGATGTCGCTACTATGAGATTTGCTTGAATCCTAAAAATGCAGTTTTTGCATGACATCGGGTCATCTTTTAGGTTTCATGTTTTTGACAACAGCGAACATGGTCGATCCTCTAAAGGTTGAGTCGATATTTCAGTTGCCTCCTTTGTGCACAGTCCCATAGCTTCATAGATTACAGGGGAAAGAGAACTTTCTTCGGCGTTTCATCGCAAACTATGTTGAGATCACTAAAGGGTTCATGCGTTTATTGAAAAAGGGGGTCCCTTTATATTGGGACGAAGTCGCTCAGTGCTCTTTTGAAGTGTTGAAATGCACCCTTACATCTGCCCCTATGCTTCGACCTCCAAATTATAATAAATATTTCTTATTGTACTTGGCTACCGCAGAGTCGACTATTGGTATGGTCTTGGTTGAATAGGATGATCTGCTCGAGGAGTATGTGATTTATTACCTAAGATGAGGCCTAGTTGGGTTGGAACTCAACTATTCCCACATTGAGAAACTCGGGTTGGCAGCAGTGCATGCTGTCCAATGGTTTCGTCATTGTATCCTGATTCACAATGCCACTGTCGTTGCCATTGTGAATCCATTTCAATATGTGTTGACACGATGCCTCATTGGTGTAAATATTAGTAGATGGGTTGTAATCCTCCAGGAATTTGACTTGGATTTTGTTTCCTCGAAATCCAAGAATTCACTAGTCTTTGGGGAACTTATTTCAGAACTTCCAGTCGAATAAAGTGATGTTACGCCCAAAGAATCGTCTATTAAAGGAGATATTTTTCTGATCTCATCTTCGGACCCCTGGTATGGGGATATACTAGTCTATATCCATACTTTGAAGTGCCCCGCCTCTGCTTCTTGTGATGATCATCGACGAATATGCCATCAGACAGACACCTATCTCATACTCGATGACACTTTCTATCGTTGAGGTTTAGATTGCATTCTTCGCCGATGCCTCATTCATGAAGAATTGGAACTCGTTCTTAATGACTGCCACACTGGAGCATGTGGTGGTCATTTTTATGGGTTGGAAACAACCCAAAAGATTCTACGAGCTGGTTAGTTTTGATCTACTTTAATCAAATATTGCGTCGAGTTGGTCTAGAAGTGCCACCCATTTCAGATCTTCTCTCGGAAGATGAGGGCACATCCTACTCCCATGTTTCCCGTCATTGTTGTTGGTCCCTTCACCAAGTGGGGGATTGGTTTTACTACATGCCACCCGACTTCAGCCATGGGGCATCGTCATATCATCGTAGTGGTAGACTACTTCACAAAGTGGGTCAAGGCTATGCCAATGTTTAACAATGATGGCAAAACATCAACTCTCTTCAACTTTAACCAGATAGTAGCAAGGTTCAACATCCCAAAGAAGATTGTCACTGACAATGGCAGTCACTTCTAGAAAAAAATGATGTCCGAGTTAACATCAAATCTTGGGTTGAGGAAAGAGCATTCATCACCCTACTACCCACAAGAGAATGGTCAAGTAGAAGATGTGAATAATTCCCTCAAGACTATTCTACAACGAACGATCAATTCTGCCAAGTCAAATTGGAATTTTATGTTTTACTCAATGTTATGGGCCTACCAAACGTTTGTAAAGACTGCCATTGGTTTCTCACCTTTTCAACTCGTTTACAGGATGGAAGAAGTCTTTCCTATAGAGTTCTAGATCCTGTCTTTAAAGTTGGCAATAGATTTATTTCCATACATTCACTGCTTGAGGAACACCTATTATATCTCAAGCAGCTCGATGAGAAATGACTTGATGCATCCTTGGCCAACAAGGATAAAAAAAAATGAGTCAAGTGTCAATATGATCGGTCTGTTTGTCCTCATATTGTCTCCGAAGGTGACCTTGTCTTGGTCTACGACCAAGATAAGGATCCCCTAGGGGCAGGCAAGTTCAAACCCATGTGGTTCAGACCTTTCATTGTGAAAGAGGTCTTAAAGAAGGGCACTTATTGTCTGGTTGATTTTGAGGGAAATGCTTTGGTGGAGCCTAGAAATGGGCTCTACCTCAAGAAGTATTACTCATAGGTTGGTCACCTGGGTGACTTCTTGTACATATGTATAGTTCTTATACATTTTTTTGGTCTTTTTGTTTTATGTACTTGTTATTTATGTCATATTTTTCATTGTGAATCAAAGGTGCTCTTTGGGTTCGTGGATGATGCTAGCCGACACACTTGAAGGCTTGCTTCCATAGCTTGGGTGATTTTCATGTGTCAAGGCTAGTTGCTATCTTCCAGAGGTATTTGTCAAGGTGACACTACAAACAATGTCACCGAGTACAATACAGTGATAGAGTTTCTTTGTGACGCTTTGTCGCATGAAATTTCTAACCTTCGGGTCTACTTAGATGCTCAACTAGTATTGTCCCAGTTAAATGGAGTTTACCATGTTTATGATCCTAATTTAAACCACCATTTCCTTAGGGTACGTCTATTAGAACATTTCTTTGATTACAGTACATATATCCATGTTCCTAGGAGATTAAATCAAATGACAGATACTCTAGCTAATCAATTATTAGATTGGCATGTTGCACACACATAAAATCCGTGCCTCGCGACATGATTTTTAAAAATTCGGCACGCCGGAGCCAATTGACGGATGCTATCCAGAACATGAAAGCGCTGCCGATCGGGGTTGCAGGAAAACGTGCGGTGTGATCCTTTCGATCCTTTTGAACTTACGAACCTCCGTTATTGATGAATGACGTTTGGTACGCCTGATAGTACGGGTTTTGGAATTTTTAACGAATTTCTCTATACGATATCCGACCCCTCGGGAGCACACATGTGGATAATTTATCCTCGGCACCCTTTCTTGATGATTCCAAAGGTCAAGTAAGTACTGTGATAATTCATACATGCATGTCTATCGTACTTTATTTAGCCACACTATAACATGTTGAGGTGCTCATTAAAACCGAAGAAGGTGGTAGCTTCGCAGATCGCTTAAAGAATGCGTTCGGGATCACGTAAGTATTAAAAACGACTAAGACTAGCAAGCTACACAAGTACAGGTTGATATTTTGATTTATTTATGATTAATTGCTAAACTACTTTTGTTTTGACTACAGGGAGAAACTTCTCGATCACCGACTAAAGTCTGTCCTATTACTCCGTCGGAGAATTGAAATAAACGTCGAGACTGAATCACCAAAGCGATGGGGGATGTTGGTCTAGCATCCCCAACAACTTCTCTGACATGAGAAACACATTCAAAGTCGCATGTTGAACGAAGCTTGCTATGGACCGAAGAACTCGCAAAGGTGGCCGATGCAAAGCCAGGGCAAGTGCAACAATTTTTCGAACATCCGATCAGGGCCTGAGTGCATGCAACAAATATCATAGGAATATATGCAGCTCCGATGAATCAACATAGATCTCCATGAACCCGAACCTGTGAAGAACTGCTTGTTAGTTGAAGAACCATCCTTTTCAAGAAGATATCTTGAGTTGACTCTTCAGGAAGTTGTTGAAAGAAGACGCCATGTGGTGATTTTGTGTTGCTTGAACCACACTTAGACGTTAACTTCAGTTAGAACTTTAGGTTATAAATAAAGGCGACTGATTAATAGGGGTCGATGGTTTGTTGCAAGAACTCTTTTCTTTCTAGTTGTTAAGAATTATTTTGGAGCTGCTATGAATGAAGAAGTCCTTCTGGACTAGAGACGAAGTTGTTTTCATCATACGCATGTGTAATTGAGCCTGGAGAAGAACTATTTCCTATTTAGTTCATGAGCAGATGTAACAAGTAAGAGCTATCGAATATATTGTCAAGTTATCTAGTGCAATTGCTTTGTTGTTATTTTCTTTAATGATGGAAATGATGAATCGTTGTGTGGATATATGATGAAGGATTATGGTAGATGAATTATTTTGGTTGCTATTGATCTTATCATATAAATGTTTTCTTCTAATAATTAGTATTCTCAAACAGTAATTGGATGCTCACATGGTTAACGTATTATTACTAGGCCCATGGTATAGGATTACCGTTTGCATGTTTGAGCAATGGGTTATCCCAAGCTCAACCTCTTCTGCAGTAGTTAAATTTTCTCTCATTTTGTTTCTTGGATAATTTAGGTTAAAAATCAGCTAGTGATCGAGTGCTCACACGGTTAAAGTATTATTACTAGGCCTGTGGTAAGAGATCGCTTTCTGCATGCTAGAGTGAGGGTTATCCCGAGCCCAGCCTTTCCCAGTCTTTAGACTTCCTTATCGCTGTGTGGTCAAGTTGGTTTATACCGAATTTTTCTCACATTTATCCTAACTAAAGAGAAAATATCAAAAGAGAAAATCCCGACATAAGGAGATGCCTCCATAAGAAAACATAAAGCCCATTGATTAAATTGGTCAGATCGCAAGATCTGGAGAACCATTCCAATCAAAAATGCTGCAGAGTCTAATTGGGCCTTGGTGGAGGGTTTGGTTCCTACTATTTAGTTAAGGGGTTTAAGACCCATCAACAGAATTAGCACTAGAAGGAGGGCATGAGAATGAATGGCTCAATATGTAAGTTTTATGATATTCCGAAAAACCTATAGATTCATAACGACCCACATGCATGTCTAGTCATCCAACAGAAAACCCACCTTTACCGAGTACTCCCGAGGAAGATAACTCGCCCCACTCCAAGGAAGGATATCTTCACCCTGAAATACCTTACACCCTCCCTTACGAGGAAGTGAATCAGTTTAGAAGGATTACCAAAGCTTACGACTGACAAATTGGCATGTTTCCATTCACCCCCATCCTCCCTCGAATAAAAAAACAATGCAGACCAGTGGTCAACACTCCTGATGAAGCTTTTGTACACTCCATCAAAGACTTAATAGACTTTGCGATCACCGAAATCCAATAACCTCTTGACCTCATACCCGAGACACCAACTGACGACATCTATGAACCTAACGATCTTTTGGAGGAGGAAGAGCCTAAATCCGACTCTGAAGATATGTAAGAGAACAAAGGTGATGAGGAGGAGAGAGAAGTTCCACTTCAAGGTGACCAACCTTGGTTGGCCGGGGACGTCGTGGTCGTCCCTGGATGAATACACAAACTTCCTAGGCACCTGGAAAAGTTGCTCCCCAAGTATGATCCTTAGACCTCAGGATTGCCCGAAGATCATATCAAGAATTTCATACTCACGATCAAGCTTATGAACATTCAACATAAAGATGTGGTATGCATAATTTTCCCCTACACATTTGAGAACTTGGCTTCCACTTGGTATTTTAACTTGCCAGTAGGATCCATAACCAGCTGGACTAAGTTCCAAAAGGACTTCCTAGACAAATTTTCCAAAGAAACTACCACGGGAGCCCTTATGGCCGAATTGTTCACATCCACCATGATCCCAAAGGAAAGGGTCAAATATTTCAATCAAAGATTCATGACTATCCTAAACAAGTTTCAGCCCACGGCAACACCGGCTCAAGAGTTGCAAATCGAGGTCTATGCTAACGCTCTTCCGGCCTCTATTTCCATGTTCGTTAAAAGAGCCGCTAAGCAAACCCTCATGGAGAATTTCAAAGAGGCCAAGGTGATAGAGTTCCATATGAAAGGGTGTAAAGAAGGCTAGGCATCTCTAGCGAGAAAAGAAAGCCAACCCCCTCCCAGGAGAGGACTCCTCTTGATTAGACCACCGGGGAAGCCGGCTGAACCAACTCTCGATAAGGGTAATGGGGATATAAAAGGCCTGCAACGCATGGTCAAGAAACTATCAAATGAGATTATAGATATGAAAATAAATGCGGGTGAGGGAAACCAAGTCCAAAGACCCTATAAGCCTTTATTTAAAAGAAACCATCCTTTCAAAGCAATTGAACCTCCCCCAACCAACCTAAACATTGACTTCGGGAATGTCGCATCTGATTCTTTCTATACTTACCACCAAGAGAACCACTCAGAAAGGGAAAATTCTCAGTGGATCAAAGCCATGAATTTAATGGCCAATCATTTTCTAGGTGAAGTCTCTCTGACCGAACCACCCAACAGTTCGACCTTTAACATTGTCGATCAGGAAGAGTTTGACCCACCATAAGACACTGCCATGCTGATATGGGATCCTATCGTGATCGCGTCTTCGAACGATTTGTTTAAACCTCAGGCACCACCCACAGAGATCTTGGTGGTACAAACACGTAGTAAGGGTCAACCCGGCCCAAAATATACCGATGCCACCCATGTCTCACAAAGTAAATTAACTCCCGATCGCCCGAGAATGCCTGTCACTACCAGTAAATAGCCTCTAAGCATCCATACATGGGAATCCCCTGAGATTTATTATAACGTAGTCGAAGATATGAAGAAGCTAAAAGCTAATATATTAGTTATGGATGTATGTAGAATCCCTCAGCAGAAAGACCTTCTGTTGCAGGCTCTAAGTTTGGTAGAAAACTCGACCACCGGAGATGGTAGAGAGAAGAATCTACCCCCTCCAGATTTGGAAAGAAAACCAACGATAAACACCTGCTCAGAAGGTAGGAAGGAGAGACCTTTCATGCTTCCTTTACTTTTAACGTTCGAAGTCTTCAATGAGAATCTTCACAATTGTCTGGTAGATTCCAGAGCGTATTCTAATGTCATGCCCTTGGCCATTTGTTATAAACTAGGTGTTGTCCCTCTCAAAAGCGATAAGCATGTTATACAACTAGATAGAACCCCGGTCAAGGTTATGGAGGAACTCAAAGATGTGACGATCAGGATAGCGACACACCCTAGTTTCATGCAAGTGATTGACATCATTGTAGTAGATATCGCTGAGACATATGGGCTATTATTGAGCCGATATTGGTCTGAAAAACTGAATGGATTCTTTAGTATAGACTGGGCACACCTCTGGCTACCATTAAAAGGGTACAAAGACATGATTAGGATTGACAGGGAGAGGTATTTGAAGCACACTGTTACTAACTGGGAAACCCCGAATGAACCCTCATCTACGAATTTCCCCGTGGTAGGTAATTATTCTTGCGATTCTTATTTCGGGATTTCCCCCCCTTTTCCATTTGATTTCGCTATTACCCAGAACTCCAGATTGGTTTTTTGAAGCCGAGAGCTGACACCGGTAGTAGGGACCCTCTTCCGCCAAGAATATGTGCAAGAAAACCCCAGACAAAAGATAAGAAAGTAGCAAGGTGACGAGGAGGAAGGAACGGACAATGCCCACTCACAGATCTAGACTATGTGCTTTGACAGATTTAAATCATAGGTGTTAGGGTCCTATAATTATAGGTGAGTCGATACTTCGACTGCTGATTTGGCATCTCCCTCGTGATGATGAAAGTCTGGCTCAGGTGATTCCGCTTCCTCCCCCCATTCCTGTCGCTCATTTCTCCATCACCCTGCTGCATCCTTCATACACACGACGCCCACACTCCCTTGTCCTGTTGCCCCATCGACTACTTTTCCCGCCTCTCCGTCCCTGCATAAATGGACTTAGGATGAACAAAAAGAATAATAAATCAGTTAGATTAAAATAAAAATAGGCATTAATAAAGTTAAACTAGGTTAAAATTGATTAATTAATGATTAATTAAATTAAGAACCTGGATTAGTATCTAGGTTAGTAACTAAGTTAAAGTTAGGGTTAATTTTAAATTAAAATAAAACAATTAAATTTAAAAAACAAAATAAAAAATAAAAAACATATATGAAAAACAATTATAAAAAATTAAATAAAATTAAAAATATTTAAAAAACAATAAAAAACATTAAAAAAAAGCAAAAATAATAAAATACATTAAAAATTAAAAAATATAATATAATAAACATAAAAAAAATAAAACAAACGGATTATATTAAAAATAAAATACAAAAACAAACATTAAAACAAAAAGTAACAAAACGTTACATATAACAAAATATATTTAAAACATAAAAATTAAAAATTGAATTAACTATCCTAAGTCCCGTACC
>ML797348.1:121801-152059 GCA_009831015.1 Picea engelmannii | reverse complement strand
TTTACAACAAAGCCCACTGTTCTCATTAACTAGCCTAATATCTTTTCAAACAAAGCTATATCTGACAGAGAGATCCCTCTCTGAGTCTTGGAGGGCTAGATCCAAGACTTGAAGCGGTTCTGATGTTGCCTCTGTGATTTCCTTTCAGCCTTGGGAAAAATTACAGAGCGCTAACATAATGGCGACTCCACTGGGGAACTTTTCCCAGTAGTACACTTCAAGCTCCAGCTCTGATCACTGATGGTGAACAGTGACCAGACACCAAGAAGGCTGAAATCATTCACCTGGCGACTCCAAACAGCTCCAGACAATGCCAACTCGAAGACTCCACTGGAGGAAGAACCTGAAGCATGACCAAGCAGCCTAGAAAGACCAGGTATTCAAGCTCTAATTGCATTCAAGACATCTTTGGTTTTATTTGCAATCATGTCTTGTCTTTTTCTAAGCCTGGTCAGAAGTATATTGATGAAGATCACTTTGACCATCAGTCAATTGATGAGTCTCAAGAGATCATACCCACAACTGTAGAATATGTACATGCTCATACACCTGTGCATGCCCCAGATGCACCTGTAGAAACCCCAGTAAGACATAAGCCTCCTGCTTTGTCTCCTGCTCCTACTAAACCTCTGGATGTTTTTCACTCCCTTGCTTCATCTCCTGTGCTTGCACAAGTCCCAGACATATACAAACCTCTAGAGTTGCCTCCTATTCTCCATGACCTCCCTGTCAATTACATTAATAATCTGCCTAGGTTTGATGGAGAAAATGAGAAGATCACTACTGAAAAGCATGTTCAAAACCTTGAAGATTTCCTTAACCTTTATGAGGTTGAAGATGATGATGTATACATCAGAATGTTTGCCCTGTCTCTGGGAGGTAGAGTCAAAGATTGGTTTAAGAACCTTCCTGCTGCAAGCATCAGAAATTTTTAGCAGTTTATGCAAGTTTTCTTGGATAGGTGGGTGGTCAGGGGAAATGTTTTCCTCCTCCTAGAATATGAACACTTGAAAAGAAAACCAGGGGAGACAGTACATTGGTTTTCAGCCAGATTTAATAAGGTGTATCATGCAATACCTGCTGATATAAGGCCACCCCCAGGAGTTGCCCACTTGCATTACCCAGATGCATTCGATCCTGAGATGACTTTCCAATTAAGAGAAATAAACACTACAAGTCTTGAAGAAATGCAGAAAATTGCAGTTGATGTGGAGACCAACTTGCTAATCAAGAGGTCACAGTTGAAGGATAAAGAAATGGAGCAGCTGAAATCATCAGAAGCTACACTGGAGATTTTGGCCAGTGCCATGGAAAAGCTGATGCAAAAGATTAACACAAAAGATGAGCTTGCTGTCCAAAGACATCATATTTCAGTGATTGCAGAGAAAGATACAGTCCCAGTCGCCAAACATTTTTCTGCTCATCTTGGATACCATGGTTTGAATGATGATTCGTTCATGTACTCAATTCACGACACAGTCAAAGATGAAGCTCCATCTCAATTTGTAGAGGAGCAACCAACTGATATGATGTGCATGTTCAATAGCATTTCATCCGTGGACGATTCACCCAAGTGGGATCAGTATGATGATGATCATGAAGCTGAAATAGAGGTTGACTGTTTAGAGAAACCAGCAGCATGTCATTGGCAGGAAGAAGACCTTTTACAGTTCAGATGTGACAATCAACCCATACATAACAGTCATAACAGGAAGGAGGAATGTGCAGCAAATGTCAAAGTAAGTGAAGACACTCTGTCCTTATGTTGCTCATCTTGTCAATTTCTGAAAAGAAACTCTAGATCAGTTGTGAATAATGAAGACATAAATGTCTCTGATCAATCAATTGATGATATCATTAAGGATATGGAGGCTGTTCTAAACCCAGTATCGCAGCCCTCGACATACATTGATTTTCAAATTCCTGATGATAACTTAGAGCCTGAGACAAATTTTGAATTAATCCAAAAAGACTCTGTGCCACTGTGCTTTAAATCATTTCAAGTATTGAAGGAGACTGTTGGACAAATGTTGAAGGATGAATACAGAAACAAGCAGGAAACTTCAGTTGAGTCAATGCAACAGTCTTGTCAGTTTTTTCAGGATCCAATAGCTGATCAGTTGGATGGCATGTGTGGTCAAAATTATTCTTCATTCTCCAGTCATGAAATAAAACGTTGTTATGATATTGACATGGTCAGACAATCAGATTCTTTGTCTTTTGCAACAGAGGCATCATTTCAGAAACCATCAGGGCATCCACAGTCAGATGAGGAAGTGTTGAAAGACACAGAATGCATAGCTGAAAAATCGAGTCTTGAGGCTGAGTTGTTTGAAGTTGAAAATCAAAAGATAGGCCAAACCTATATCGATCCTGTAGCTGCCTATATGGAGAAATTTTTTAGTACAGGATATTTTTCTGTTGCTGATGTTTTTCCTATTGTTTGGGCTGATCAAATCTTATGCAAGGGAAAGCAGGGTGGAAGTTACTCTCAAGCACGAGTAACAGACTTATTTCTGAGTCTCCTCGCAGACGGTGAAAGAACAAAGCCACTAAATCAACTGCTGGACTGGCTTCATTGGCATTTTTCCATTACCTAGTTGAGCGATGATTGCAGTAGGGTAGGTAGGTAGGAAAATGAATAAGCTCATCACTCCGAGCATCTCTTTTTTAGCAGCGTTCATTTGATTTCATTTCAGTTGCAAAGATCAAAACAACTATAGGTTGCAGGATAAGTTTTGGGATCAGCCCAATGGATAAAGCTCTGGTTTTCATGTTCAGAAGTCTGTGGTTCTTGACACCTCCTAAAAGAAGCTGCCATCCCCAGAAGGAGCCACCTGTTAGGGTCCTATAATTATAGGCGAGTCGATACTTCGACTGCTGATTTGGCATCTCCCTCGTGATGATGAAAGTCTGGCTCAGGTGATTCCGCTTCCTCCCTCCATTCTTGTCGCTCATTTCTCCATCACCCTGCTGCATCCTTCATACACACGACACCCACACTCCCTTGTCCTGTTGCCCCATCGACTACTTTTCCCGCCTCTCCGTCCCTGCATAAATGGACTTAAGATGAACAAAAAGAATAATAAATCAGTTAGATTAAAATAAAAATAGGCATTAATAAAGTTAAACTAGGTTAAAATTGATTAATTAATGATTAATTAATTAAATTAAGAACCTGGGTTAGTATATAGGTTAGTAACTAAGTTAAAGTTAGGGTTAATTTTAAATTAAAATAAAACAATTAAATTTAAAAAACAAAATAAAAAATAAAAAACATATATGAAAAACAATTATAAAAAATTAAATAAAATTAAAAATATTTAAAAAACAATAAAAAAACATTAAAAAAAAACAAAAATAATAAAATACATTAAAAATTAAAAAATATAATATAATAAACATAAAAAAATAAAACAAACGGATTATATTAAAAATAAAATACAAAAACAAACATTAAAACAAAAAGTAACAAAACGTTACATATAAAAAAATATATTTAAAACATAAAAATTAAAAATTGAATTAACTATCCTAAGTCCCGTACCCTCTACCCCACACCTACCCCACTCACTCCCCATTCCCCACGTACCTCACATTCCCCTCACCTTACGTCACCCTTCCCCCACCTACCCCCACTACCCACTCCCCACTACATACACTCCCGCCTACACATAACCTTCTTGCTTATTTTATACAACGCGCCCCCCATTCACTTAACAAACCACAATCAACGCGCCTTATTCAATTCCGGACCCCCCCGTGAGTCCGAAATTTAACGAAGGGGGGGTCCGGAATTTTAATTAAAGCTCATACAATTTTGAACGCCTCAGATTTAACCAACCAAATCGGCGACCCAAGTTTAATTCCAGACCCCCCCGGGCGGTCTAAGTTTAACGAGGGGGGGGGGCGGAATTTTTTCCCGCCAAAAAACCATTTTTGCCCAAGTTTACCATTTTTTGCCTAATTTACCACGTCACCTTCCACGTCAGATTCTGAGCAAACGGAGGCGGATTTTAGAAATCCGAGAGAGGTTTTTGGTCAGCACAGGATCAAGAACAAAAACCTCTCCCATTTTTTCCAACAGTATCACGAGAAGAGAGAGTCGAAGGCATCTTCGAGGCCTATTTTTTCAGATTTTCCATTTTCTGTTTCAGTCTCGATCTTTCAGGAACTTTCACGGCCAGCTGGGGACGAATTTTGCGAAACCGAGAGAGGTTTTTGTCCAGAACATGCCCATCTACAATAACCGCTTTCAGTTTTCTCCCAGGTGTCATCGTTGAAGAAAGAATCACGTCTGAACAGACCCCTGTTTCGCAGAAAAACGGTCCATTTTTTAGGGCAACAAACTCCGAATTTCGCACGAGTGGTGGCTATTTTGGGCCAAGACAGTTGAACCGACTCTCGGAAATTGTGGAGGAGACCTATATTATTTATTGAGATGATTTTAATGTAAAAAGGTTGGATCTTCACGCCCTGGAGGCTACTGAGCTGTAACATTTTTTAATAGATCTTCCATTAATGAAAAAGACACTTTACAGGATTCCTGCGCATGTTTACTGGTGATGTGATTTCTCAGTGAATGTTTTCTTGCTCTGTAATCATCTCTTTTTTCTGAAGCTAATCTTTGAAAGTAACGTATGTCTCAGGATTTATCTCTGATACCCTGTTTCCGATTCCAAAGATTTGAATGTTCATCTTCTAAATATCTTCAACTAAGAGATTCTTAAGTGCTTGTTAGTTGGAGTTGTTTCCCTTATCTTTTCCTCTGATCATCATTTAAATTATTAAAGATCCAGTGAGTGTGTTATCTCGCCTTGTGAAGGATTTCTTTAGCATTTCTGGCTGTATTTCATTCCTAATTAATTTCAGACTCCATAGCCCAAATGGATGTGTAACTGGCTCAACCAATATATAAACCCTTTTTACAACAAAGCCCACTGTTCTCATTAACTAGCCTAATATCTTTTCAAACAAAGCTATATCTGACAAAGAGATCCCTCTCTGAGTCTTGGAGGGCTAGATCCAAGACTTGAAGCGGTTCTGATGTTGCCTCTGTGATTGCCTTTCAGCCTTGGGCAAAATTACAAAGTGCTAACAACAGGAAATATATGGGGTAGGATGTATCCTTATTAATCCAAAAGATAAATGTTGTTTTTTATCCTGTAGGCTTGAATTTGAATGTACGAATACCACTGCTGAGTATGAAGCTCTGGTACAAAGGTTAAACAAAGACATAGCCCTAAACGTCAAAGAATTGAAGGTCTTCGGAGACCCGAAGATTATTATCAAGTAGGTAAAAATTGTTGTACATCACAACTCCTCAGATTCAAATAATTATCAACGCAAGGTGCACCGACCAGTGGATCATTTTGAAGCCTTTAACGTCACTATGATCTCCAGAGTGAAGAATATCCTTGCTGACTCCCTGGACATGACTATTTCATGACTGTCGGCTCCAGATGATCCTGAACCTGAAGCTCTGCCAGTCAGTGGCCAAGTCCTCAAACAACATTTTCAATAAAAAAAAGAATAATAATAATAATAATAATAATAATAAAATTTCTTCTTTTGAGTTTCATTTTTGTTTTGTATGTTTGTTTCATAAGCTTTGTTGCAGATACTCCGATTATGGTTTCACTTGATTTTCTTTCCCGCAACTTTTGTTCCCTATTATTTTAAAGGGTTGTGCTCGGCAAGACAGTGGTTGATCTTGAGTCATGTGATATAGTGATCTCTATTCCAAACTCATGGCTCACACTCAATAATGACAGCATCAAGGAACCCACAGTTTCTTTGAGGAGTTCTCTAATCTGACTTGCGTAACTGAATGACTTCCAAAAATGTCTGAAGTGTCTGCTTAGTGGTTGGGAAAACCTTAAGGGGAAGAAGGAAAGGCCGGAAAGGATTATGTGAACCCGAAGGCAGAACTGGTAAAGGATTCACCTTAACCACCTCACTTTGCAAGTTAAACATACATCATCCTCTCTCACTCGCTCCGGGAATCTCACCGAATAAAGGTTGATATAAATGGAGTGAACAGTGGGAGAGGGTATGTAGATATCTCCATCGGGGCTATGGATGCTCGCTGGTAGTGGAGAAATGTATGTGATGTCAGGGTGACTCTGCTGGGACTATAGACGCTCGCTGGTAGTGGAGCAACACCATAGCAAGTGATCAAAGGTAATTAAAGGCTTAACTCCAATGAATACTTTACCATATATTTTGTCAAAAGAAAATGGGGCATGAGTTAGGGTATGGGAAATGACGGAGGAATTGAGGTTAAGAAACCCCACAGGAATACCCAGAAGCATTAACTGAATAATTTCAAACACAGAGGTAAAAGGGAGCTCTGATCTTAGACCACTTAATCTCCCCTTCATCTTCTGTATCAGCCGAGCTATGGAGGAGGAACATAGATTCTTCTTTAACCTAGTTAATCACCATTTGTTGAGCTCTCAACACACCCTAAAAACTCTGGGCTTATTTTCTACTTTTTTGGGTACCACTTGGGCCTTGCACCACTTGTTTCTACTTCAGTATGAAAATGCCACCCGCGCTTAACTTTTATGTTTTCATGCTTTGATTGTTAGAAAGTTTGTTGGGGCATATATGAAACCTTGTCAAATTTAAAAGGACTAACCTAGATTAAAAGAATCAACAAGATAAAAGTTTCCCTAAACTGCTTGGGACGTTTTGGCATCGAAAAAGGTGTAAAGTGACTAAAATTGCCTGAGAAGTCCAAAAAATAAATAAATTAGCGTCGTTTTCATTGACATTAGTGGATTCATGACTTTCCTCACCCTACGAATAAGCTTGGGCATAGATATCGCCAACGACCGATTGAATCATTTGAGAAATAAAAACAACACTTCCGACCGCCGAACCTCGAAATAAGTTCGGTATTGGAAAAAGGGAACTAATTGTTTCCCTGAGATAATAATCACTTCAATGACTCTTGGTATCGACAACTGTGGCCTCTAGTCCTTCAAACATGATTTTTATCCACGTGATTAAATATTTTCAATAACTGAAGTCAATGTCAAAGTTTTATAGAGAAAAATCATTAACAAACTCATGACGTGATAACCATGATGAAAAAAGAGAAAAGATCTAATATTCTTTTGCACAAAAAATTTAAAGAAGAATACATGTCTGATTCAAAATAATGCCTTAAAACTTTATATATATATATATATATATATATATACAATCAAAATGGAAAACCCTCCACCAGGCTCGGTTTACATTTGAATAAATAAACTCGGACGATTCGACTAACCGGCCCGGTCACCGTAAGATTACAAAGTTTTACAAAGAAAGGGAAAAGAGGTGTTAAACCACACTTTCGGGAACGTGGAGAAAGAACCCGCTAACTATGCATCACCTATGTGGTGGTCCTGTCTCAGTTTGTATTTGACACTTTGTGGTGACTTATGCTCCGTTGTCACTGCCATCCGCTGCGTGTCGCGCAATTCCATGATTGTGTGTTGTGCCTCTCGAAGTTGTCTCTGTAGCCAGACGACTCTTCCCCCGCGACCTTGGGACGATGATATCCTTTGGTTTTTCTCTGCCAATTGACATCACAGTTCCCTATTCTCTTGGTAGAGCTCGGCTATTGCAATTTGAGCCTGCTCTAGTTGTTGAGCGGAATTTTTGATGAAAGAAACCGACGTTTTTGATCTCCCCTTTCCTCTCTTGCCTCATTTGTCGACTGTCTCAACCAACTGTGAGCGATCGGTGGGCATTACAGATTCCTCGCAGGCTAAACGTACCTTTAGTTCAGCCTTGGGGTGGTCCCCCTCTCCTTCCCAAATTTTCTTCTTAGGCCTTCCTCTTCTCTACGATTTCGGTCCCGGAGAAGGCATAACCTCCAACGTATTTATCCCGGACATATCTGCGACCACCCCAAGCTCATCCCTAGAGAATGACGCTACCTCCGGGCCGATAACTGCACCTCTCGAAACCCACAGAAAGGAATCCCAGGGCACTAAGGGTGAGATCTTGCACTCTGGATGCCTCGTAGACCTGGTCCCATGCATGAAGGAGATCCCATAACTACAACAACATAAGAGACTTAGAGTGTCCACATACAGTAGGGAGTCACTCAGTTGGACATCACCAAGATGAATTTACCAAACCAAATTTCTGGAAAATATGAGCTTGACATATGAGAAGGATTGCTCGCAAAGCTCCTGGAATTTATAGTGAAATCAAGGAGTGATGCTAGGCTAGCCAACATAATTTCCACGCCTCCTGACATGATGTTTGAAAATTCAGCACGCCGGAGCTAATTGACGGATGCTATCCAGAACATGAAAGCGCCGCTGATCGGGGTTGTAGGAAAATGTGTGGCGTGATCCTTTTGATCCTTTTGAACTTATGAACTTCCGTTATTGATGAATGATGTTTGGTATGCCTGATAGAACAGGTTCTGGAATTTTTAACAACTTTCTCTGTATGATATCCAACCCCTCGGGAGAACACATGCGCATAATTTGTCCTCGACGCCCTTTCTTGATGATTCCAAAGGTCAAGTAAGTACTGTGATAATTCATACATGCATGTCTACCGTACTGGATTTAGCCACACTATAACATGTTGAGGTGCTCAATAAAACCGAAGAAGGGTGGCAGCTTCACAGATCTCTTAAAAAATGTGTTCGGGATCACGTAAGTATTAAAAATGACTAAGACTAGCAAGATACACATGTATGTGTTGATATTTTGATTTATTTATGTCATATCACAGGTTGATTAATTGCTAAACTACTTTTGTTTTGACTACAGGGAGAAACCTCCTGATTACCGACTAAAGTCTGTCCTATGACTCCACCGGAGAACTGAAAGAAATGCCGAGACTGAATCACCGAAGTGATGGGGGATGTTGGTCTGGCATCCCCGACAAATTCTCTAACATGAGCGACATAGTCAAAGTTGCATGTTGAACGAGGCTCGATATGGATCGAAGAACTCACATAGGTGGCTGATGCAAAGCCAAGGCAAGTGCAACAATTTTCCGAACATCCGATCAGAGCCCGAGCGACGCTACAGTGACTGAACTCCAGTTTGGTCAAGTACCGAGTGCATGCAGCAAATATCAGAGGAATATATGTGGCTCCAATGAATCAACATAGATCTCCATGAACCTGAACCTTTGAAGAACTGCTTGTTAGTTGAAGAACCATCCTTTTCAAGAAGATATCTTGAGTTGATTTTTCAGGAAGTTGTTGAAAGAAGACGTCACGTGGAGATTTTGTGTTGCTTGAACCACACTTAGCCGTTAACTTCAGTTAGAACTTTAGGTTATAAATAAAGGCCTCGACTGATTAATAGGGGTCGATGGCTTGTTGCAAGAAATATTTTCTTTCTAGTTGTTAATAATTATTTTGGAGCTGTTATCAATGAAGAAGTCCTTCTGGACCAGAGACGAATTTGTTTTCATCATATGCATGTGTAATTGAGCCTAGAGAAGAACTATTTCCTATTCAGTTCATGAGCAGATGTAACAAGTAAGAGCTATTGAATATATTGTCAAGTTATCTGGTGCAATTACTTTTCTATTCTTTTCTTTAATGATGGAAATGATGAATCGTTGTGTGGATATATGATGAAGGATTATGGTAGATGAATTAATTTTCTTGCTATTGATCTTATCATATAAATGTTTTCTTCTAATAATTAGTATTCTCAAATAGTAATTGGATTCTCACATGGTTAATGTATTATTACTAGGCCTGTGGTATAGGATTATCGTTTTCATGTTTGAGCATTGGGTTGTCCCAAGCTCAACCTCTTTTGCAGTAGTTGAATTTTCTCTCATTTTGTTTCTTGGATAGTTTAGGTTGAAATCTCGGCTAGTGATTGAGTGCTCACATGGTTAAAGTATTATTACTAGGCCTGTGGTAAGAGATCGTTGTTTGCATGCCGGAGTGAGGGTTATCCCGAGCCCAGAATTTCCCAGTCTTTAGACTTCCTTATCGTTGTGTGGTCAAGTTGGTTTATACCGAATTTTTCTCACATTTATCCTAACTAAAGAGAAAATACCAAAAGAGAAAATCCTGACTGAAGGAGATGCCTCCACAAGAAAACATAAAACCCATCGATTAAATTGGTCGGATCGCGAGATCTGGAGAACCATTCCAATCACAAATGATGCAGAGTCTAATTGGGCCTTGGTGGTAGGTTTGGTTCCTACTGTTGAGTTAAGGGGTTTAAGACCCATCAACAAGTCCATAATTAATCTCTTTTCAGACTGCTTAAAATTTAAAATATTTCCGAGTGATCTTGTCTTTTTCACACTCGTTAAAATTGTTTTGAATAGATGTCTTTTCGGTGCTAGTTTACCCCTTTTTTGAACCGACTAGACTCTTTTCGAAAAAGGTACCCCAGTGGAGTCTTATTTTACATTTTTTTAGACTCTCTAAACGTGAAAAAACCACCAAGTTTACCTTCTCTGGGCTCGTTAAAAATTACATTGAAGGGGGTTTCATTGTGTCTTGCTAATAACATTTGTATCTCTGCGTCTTTGGACAAATGTTGGCTCAATGTTTCTCTCAACTGAATCTTTGAAGCATTCCTTATACGCAAGCCTTGTAGCACTTTGCCTCTGCGACCTGACACCTTGACCCATGGAGGAATTTCCCCAAGTGTCCTTTTCCTGCACATGTTTCCTTGCTCTAAGCATTAATGTGTTCCTTGCGCTTGGAACTAGTATGCTTTCTTGGGATACTCATTCCTCCTTTGTAATGTAGCATTATTTTATTCTTTTTCAAGATTTTTAAAAAATTGAAAAAGACAAAAAAATAAAAAAACCCAAAAAGAGGGGATGGGAAATATATATTCTTTTGGCAGCATAATGAGTCACCCTTGGACAAAGCACATCCTTTCGTTTGTTCGTTAAGACTTGGGATCTAATATGACCTTAGGAAGCTATTCTCGCTACATAGAGATGTGTCCTTCTCCGTTTGATTACTCTTCCAAACACATGGAAATTTTGCGTTGCCTCCTGCATCGTGAAGTCATGTTAATGTCATGCTACTTGAGTCTGATCATATTTCGTGCTCTTTTCCAAGGGAAGTTTTACTCATCCTGAGTCATCCTTTCTACAGTTTGTCTCTTGACCTCATGCTTGGACATCCCATAAATCCAATCAAGTCCTTGTTTGAAATCAACGAAGTTCTCTACCTGATCATCGAGATCCTCTTGTCTTTTCCCAAAGAGCCATCGAAGACCTCTGGGTAGTGAATTCATACACTCATATTTCACTCCTACCCGAGTTTGAATATCTTGAAGTTGTTGCTCAAGCAATGAAGACTTCATCTATAACCATTAGGCATTATCGAGTTCTTGAAGATGGATACTATACTTGTATATCTTTGATTTTGAGATGTAGATCCACTGTGGATTGCTCACGACTACACTTTATACAGTTATATGACATGGATCTGCAGTGTATTTGATTGACAACCATGATTTATTTCATCCCGAGCATGGGTATGACCGCCTCAGAGAGACAATTGTTATTTTGCAGATGCCACCTCCCAAACTCTCGTCCCGAGCTCAATCGTTTTGTACATTGGTGAAGATTTGTAATGTATTTCGGGCATCAGATGCTCTTATGATCTCACACATTAGTGGGCATCTGTTATAACCCTAAATTTCTCTACACATGCATACCTTACATTTGGCCCTCTTTCTTTCATTTTTTTCCAAGCCATCACTGAGTTGCTCTTCTAAAAAACCCATTTTTTGAAGATGTACGCACCCTGCACCAATACTTCCTGCTTACATACGCTTTCTGCACCACTACAACCCATGTACGTATGCATGATTCACCACTACAGCCCGCGTATACTTTCAAAAGTTGAAAAAAAGAAAGTTGCAAGGAATTCGTTGAGATTACGGGCTATTGGATAGTTTCCCAACTAATCCACCACCTATATCCCATCACCCAACCGAATAACCATCCTTTTTTCATATAAAAGGAGGTGTTGGGGTCTCATTCCATATCTAGACATAAGAACAGTGAAACTCTTCCCGTTTCACATCCCCTCCTTGCCCCAAGCATTTGCAGCCTTTTTGTGAGAATTGCCTCAGAATTCCCCAATTTTCCTTCCTTCCTCCACCATAAACCCATTATACTTCCCAAGAATAAGGTTGACAAGAGAATCCATATGGAGGTGCACTTGGAGCTTGGTGAAGAGGATCCCAAACTAGGTTCGTGGAAGAAGTAGTTGACTTTGGTTGTAAGTGATCATTGTATTATCAATAAAAGAAGTACTTTTCCTGTGCCAAATCATGATGTGTTGAATGTTTTCATTTGATTTATGTTTTTATTCTAACATCTAACCCTTATTTATATATGAAATCCATGCTTGTAGCTTTTAGTTTGTCTGTTCTTGAATGCAGGTTGGCCTTGGGAGGAGGTTTGTAGTAAGCGAAGCTATCAAGATGATCCGAATTTTATGAGTGGAAGGAAATGGATACAGATTATTAACAGGTATTTAAAAATAAATAAAAGAGATATAGTAAAACTGGTTTTCTATTCAATAAGGAAATAAGTTGAAACTGAAAAATGCAGTAGAAACAAGCTTGTTGGAATGGTGGCGGCTTATCTATGAGAAGAGATGTGACGGATGCGCTCATTCATAAGAATATGATTACAATGAGGCTCTGAAGGCATTTTTACAATAAACAGGAATGCAAAAAACCCTATACATCCAAAAACCTAACCCTAGGAGATGAAGCGCCAAAAGTCATGTGGGCCCTGTTTGGGTAAGTTAGTACATTAACTTCCCGGGGTCGTAACTTTTGCATACGATCTCTGTTTTATGTGTATGATATCCCATTGGAAAAGTATCATCGAGGAGATTCATTTTGGGGGCTCAATAATTCTATAGGCCATCAATGAGAAGCTCGATCCCGAAAAACCTTCATTTAGGCCCTCAAAATGGCCTCAGAAGTTAAAACTACTAAAAATAGTAAATTGCCAAAATTGCCAGAAAACTATTTTGAGCTAGTTGGAAAAGGTGGGTGGCCACTGATATCCACATGGATCAATACTCCCTCCTTAGGAAGAAATGGTATCCATTGCGTTGATGTCCACCATCAGATGAGGAAATTTCTGATGAATTTGGCCCTAGGTGAGCCACTTGCCTTGGTGCAGGAGCTTCCCTACTTTGACGACTCGATAAAGCTAGATCCTTTGTTGTTGAGTGCCCTTGATCTGTGTGTCCACAATCAGATCATTGGATTCCTATAGTATGCATTTGGGTTTGAGCTCTTTTGGTGTCATCTGTTCTGCTACTTCTGAGGTGTCCATTAATGGTGGGAAATAAGGGCGAAGGAGATCCACGTTGAACACTGGGTGCAGGCCAAGGAAAGGAGGAATGTTGAGTTGAAAAACATTATCCCCCACGACCTTGGTGATGGTGTAAGGCCCATAACGGAGTGGTCGATGCTTCCGATGGGGTCCTGTAAGGCATTCTTTCTGCAAGTGCAACCAAACTTTTTCGCCCACCTGAAACTTATGTGGCACTCAATGCTGATCATGGCACTGTTTGTACTTGTCATTGGACTTTTGTAGGATATCCTGAACCTGTTGGTGGATGTGTTGGATCCACTCAATGAACCGGGTGCCTTTGTCATCTTCATTTGAAGTACGAGATGAGTCGGTTGAGGTGACTGCAAGGGGAAGTGCAATATCTATGGGACCTAATGGCTGGAATCCTAACCCCACCTGAAAGGGTATGTGGCCGGTTGAGCTATGCAGGGCTCGGTTGTAGCTATGCTGTACATAAGGAAGGCTCTCATCCCATGTGTGAGGGCGCTATGAATTATACATGCGAAGGGTATGCACAATCATTCGATTTAGGACCTTGGTTTGGCCATCTGTCTGAGGGTGGAAGGTCGTGGATTTGGTGAGCTTGGTGTCCAACAGTGACTAGAGGCTTGACCAGAATGTGCTGAGAAATCGACTATCCCGATATGAGAAAATGGTTTTGGGATTAAAAAATGTACCTAGACTCGTTCAAAGAAGAGATTGGTAGTGACCTTAGCTGTGATATTCTTCTTGCAAGCAACCAAAATCACCATCTTAGAAAAGCGATCAACAACCACAAACACACAGTCGTTTCCCCGCTTGGTGGATGGGAGGCCCGACATGTATTCCATTGAGATGGATTCTCATGGCCCATTAAGAGTAGGAAGAGGGGTGTACAAGCCCTGTTTCTTAGTGGTCGGTTTGGAAATCACGCAGGTAGTGCAGGACCTGATATACTTGCTGACCTCCTATCGAATTTTCGGCCAGTATAAATGTTTTTGTAGCATCGCCATTGTATTTTCAATGCCAAAGTGTCCTGCCATCCGACTGTAGTGGGCTTCCCAGATCAGCTTCCATCTCTCACTTGATGGAACACAGATATGACCCAGACAACACAACAACCCATCCAAAAGATGAAAATTATCGAAAACTGTGTTTTCCCCCAACATTTGTTAGGTGGTGGAGAATTCTGGGTATGTCTCATAGAGTTGGGGCCATCCAAAGGTCTCATGACCACAAGAGTCTAGCACCGTGGTGAGTGCCACAACTGGCGCTCTTCTAAGGAAATCAACAATGTGATTGGTGCTTCCTGTTTTATACTTGATGTTGAGGTGGGATTGTTGCAAGTATGTGGACCACTTTTGATGGTTGTCATTCTGTAATTTTCCTTGTGTCTGCATGAACTGCAGTGGCTTATGATCAATGTGGATGACTATTTCCTTCCCAAGAATGTAGTGTCTCCACTGGCGGCAGGATTGCACAATGTAGTACATTTCTTTGTCGTAAGTAGGGTACTTACAGACAACATCTGATAGTGTCTCACTATGATAGGCCACGGGGTGGACGTGCTGAGTGAGAACGACGCCCACAACATAGTTAAAAGCATCTGTCTCGATCTCAAAGGGTTGTTGCAGGTCTGGGAGTGAAAGTACTGGGACTAAGCACAAGCGTCTCTTCAAATCATCAAACTCTTATTGTTGGGACTGACCCCATACAAATTTCTCCTTACCACCACCTCTGGTTATTTGGCTAAGGTCCCATGCAATATGGGAGAATCCCAACACGAACCTATGGTAGAAATTGGCAAGGCCCAAGAATCTCCAGAGCTCAGTGAGTGTGGATGGGGCTGGCCAGTCATGGATGACTTGGATCTTGGATGGATATACATGTATGCCATGCTGATCAACGATGTATCCCAGGTAATGGACCTTTTCCATGCCGAAGGAGCATTTTTTCAGGTTGGCATATAGCTTGTGTTGTCGCAGGGTGTGTATAACCTGATAAATATGTTGCAAGTGTTCAACCCAAGTCTTGCTGTAAATGAGAATGTCATCCAGATAAACCACTACAAAATTATTGGTGAATGGTCACAAGATATCTTCCATCAACCTCATGAAAGTGGCTGGCACATTTTTCAAACCAAAGGGCATGATCAACCATTCAAAAAGGCCTTCCTTTGACTTGAAGACGGTCTTCCATACATCTGTCTGTTCTATCAAGACTTGGTTGTAGCTAGACTTTAGATCAATCTTACTAAAGTATTTGCCCCTCATGAGTTAATAAAAGAGATTTTCGATTCGAGGAATTGAGTACCATTTTCTGTCTGTGATTTTATTCAGAGCCCGATAATCAATGCAGAGTCACTAGGTTCCATCTTTCTTTTGCGCCAACATGATTAGGCTCCTGCAAGGTGATCAGATGGGAAGGTTGTGCCCCTTGTTGTGTAGTTCTTGGATTTTTCACTTGATCTCTTCATTCTCTAACAGAGAGCGACGATAGACTGGCCCATTGGGAAGCGGTGCATCGGGGGTCATATCAATGGGGTGCTTGACCTGGCAGTGCAGAGGTACCCTGGTAGGTGAGGAGAAGATATCTGAGTATTCTTCCATGACCTTATCTACTTGCTTTTGCTATGTGGAGAGGTCGGCCACAGACACCCTGGATGTGGCTGTGATATTTCTCTTATTCTGAGAGAGAATCATGAAGAAGACAAACTTCCCCATCTGAGAGATTACCTTCCTGCATTTCTTAGCAGAGATCAAGGAAATAGCACTAGGTGGGACTGCCTCGGGTATCCTGTACAATTTCCTGGTCAAAGTAATAATAACACTACGAGGCCTAGACTCATATACAACATGAAATTTCCATAAATAAGGTTGTCCCAAAAGAGCATCACAAACTTTGAGAGGAGAAACATCACACAATACTTCATCTTTGAAGGGCTTGATGCTGTACACCAATCGACACTGTTGGCTGACGTGGAGATCGCTTCCTTGGCGGAGCCATCCAATGGTGTAGGGTTGTGGGTGCAGTGTTGTCGACAGGGCTAGCTGCTTGATGACCTCTGCCAAGATGAGGTTCTTCTAGCTACCGCTATCAATGATGAAGTGCAGCGGGGTGCCTTTTACCCACATCTATGAATGGAAGAGGCACTCTCCTTCTTCTGGCTCATCTGGTTCACCAGGCTGGAGCTTAGTGGTAGCAGCGGTGGCACTGGTTCTGCGTCAATGATCCATCTTCCCCTTTCTAGTTCTGGCTCAGAGTCAGAGCCCACATCTGATTCATAGGCTTTCACTTCAGCCACCAGCAACTACTTTGAGCGACAGTCAGTAGTGTTATGCCAAGGGCTCTTATGGAAGTCACAACACTTCCCGATATCTTTCTTTGTCTTTTCGATGTCCTTCTTTGCTTGCGGCATGGACTGGCTGTCCTGATATTGTCCATATTTTCTCAGTCCTTTTCTCTATGGGTTGGGGCCGCCCTTTCCTGGCTTTTGTTGTGAGGGGTTCCCAGGCCCAAATTTTTGCGTCTTTTATTTGAGATTCTGCTTGATTTTGACAACATATCGGTAGGCCGCACCCAAGGATGATATGTCTAGAAATTCCATCTCGGTCTGGATGTATCTATGTAGAGCACCGCGATACTTGATCACCAGATTCCACTTCGAATATTTGATACCCATCTTGGTGCGCAAGGTATGGAAGATATTTGTGAAATCTGGCACTGCTTGGTCTCTTTCTTGCCGCAATGTGGTCCATTTGGTATACAAGTCATCATAACTTCCGATAGGGTAGTATTATTCCTTAATAGCATCCCTAAAGGATTCCTAGGTGGCCATGAGTGTAAATAATGAGGGTTCCTCTATTTCCTTTTTCTCACAGAAGGTTTCCCACCAATCTTTGACATGGGGAACAACTTTGAGGAGCGCAAAAGTAATATTTTCTCTATTCGAAAATTTATGGACAAAAAAATACCCTTTTAGTAGATTCAACCAGTTGTCTATGACATCTGCGTCTATATGACCTTAAAATATAGGAATATCGAAGTTTATTTGTACCTTGAAGGGGGTGGTGCCTCCGCTCGAAGAAGATGTGTCACTTGTTGGTAGTTGCCGAAGGATTTGCGCAAAACTATCCATCATCTCATTCCTTTGTTGCGTGAGGGATTCCTCAATGAACAATTTGAAAGGATCTCCTGTCTCATCATATTTCTTTTCTCCTACCATGAGAGGTCACTTAGGCATGTGAGATCTTTTTTCCTCAAGAGAAACAAGATCGAGACCCAACTCTTTGTACTCTGACCTCATTGGGGACATGCATTAAGACGACAAGGAGAAGTCCGCTCTGATACCAATGATCCAAATTTTATGAGCGAAATGAAATGAATACAGATTATTAACAGGTACTTAACACAAAATAACTGAGATACAGTAAAACTGGTTTTCTATTCAATAAGGAAATAAGTTGAAACTGTAAAATGAATCAGAAATAAGCTTGCTGGAATGGTGGCGGCTTATCTCTGAGAAGAGATGTGACGAATGTGCTCATTCACAAGAAGATGATTACAATGAGCTTTTGAAGGTACTTTTTACAATAAAAGGGAATGCAAAAAACCCTAGACATCCAAAAACCTAACCCTAGGAGATGAAGAACCAAAAGTCATGTGGGCCCTGTTTGGGTAAGTTAGTACATTAACTTCCCGGGGTCGTAACTTTTGCATACGATCTTCGTTTTAGGCTTATGGTAGCCCATTGGAAAGGTATTGTTGAGGAGATTCATTTTTGGGGCTCAATCATGTTGTAGGTAATCATTGAGAAGATCGATCCTGAAAAAAAATTCATTTAGGCCCTTAAAATTGTCCCGGAAATTAAAACTGCTAAAAATAATAAATTACCAAAATTGCCAGAAAACTGTTTTGAGCCAGTTGGAAAAGGTGGGTGGCCACCACTATCCACCTGGATCACAAGTGCAAGAGGATCATCACCGGACACGGAGTAGAGTTACATTTACTCGATCCTTCTCATTTTGCTTTTCTTGCATGAGTCTGGTGTATGTTTGGGGTAGTTAGAGAAGTATGAGACTTTTAAACAGTTATTGATCTGCCTACATTGTAAACCCTGGTGTAGCCATAGGGGGGTTTTCCCACTAGAAGAATCACAACTAAACACTTTGAGATGTGAATTCGAAGACTTATTACCCAACCATACCTCATGTGGAGTTGTGTGTGTCGACTAGAGCCGACGAAGGAGACACATTCAATAGATACTTTGCAGTGCCGACTCTCTCCTCCTAGAATTCTTTTGCGATCCCAACACCACTGAGCATGCTCCTTTCCTTGTCCATCAATGTTTTGTTCATTCTCTCGACAACTCCATTTTTTTGTGGGTTATATGGTGTGGTAGTTTAGCATTCTATGCCACACTGCTTGCAGAACTGATCAAATTATTTTCAATAGAATTCACCACCATTGTCAGTTCTCAACACCTTAATATTTTTATTTGTCTGGTTTTCTACAAGAGATTTAAACTCTTTGAATATCTCGAAAATCTCTGATTTATTCCTCAAGAAATATATCTATGTCTTCCTAGAAAAATCATCTATGAAGGAGACAAAATACAGGGATCCACCAAGTGAAGGCACTGTAACAGAGCCAAACACATCACTATGAACCAGTTCTAGAATCCCATTTTCCCTTTTCGCTCCAGATGGGAACCTCACCCAATTTTTTTTTTCCATTTATACAATGTTCACAAAAATTGACTTCTAAATTACATTCAGGAAAGTGTTCAACCATACCTTTGTTATGCATAGCTTGAAGTCCCTTTTCTCTAATGTGTCCTATCCTCTCATGCCATAACATGGTCAGGTTGACTTTATGATGACTCGTAGAGTAATTTTAAATCAAATCAACCCGAGTTGAGTCGAGTCGAGTTAAAATTGAGTCGACTTCGGGATCAATGATGTGGATGCATCCAATTGAGTTAACACTCCCTAGAAAATTGTATAGGGTTCCAATCCAAACTCCTTTAATTAATACCATCACACCTCTGACCATATTGTATGAATCCTTATGAAATATATTGTGCACACCAACATCACTCATCTTACTAATAGATAGCAGGTTCTTTCCAAACCTGAAATGTGTAGCATACCTGGAAGGGTTCTACTCCTCCCATCCTGTAGTATCAGTCGAAATATTCCCCGTCCGACAATTCTAGTTGTTGATTCGTCCCCCAAGAACACATTTCCTCCTTCATATCGTTCATATTCACAAAAAAATTCTCTGTGTGGTGTCATATGATAGGATACTCTTGAGTTGATAAACCAAACATATTGATTCAACTGTGTACTGGTCGACGCCAGGTACACATCGCCTCCCTTTTTTGGAGTTGTCTTTCTTTCAGTCAAATGCTTCTCATCGGATCCCATACCGACTTCCATTTCCTTTGAATTGCAGTCCTTTTTGTAATGACCAATTTTATCACATTTCTAGTATCTTCTCGTTGACTAAACCAAGGATTTATATCTACCCTTAGACTTACACTTTCTACTAGAGAATTTTCCTTTACCTCTGTCAACCGGTTGACCTCTCACCACTAAAGCATCTTTGGTCGATCCTTCCATGTTATTTCTTCTCATTTCCTCCAATAGTAGAGATAAAACCATGTCTTCTAGCACTAATGTGGTTGTATTACTCCATATAGCCATGACTAAGCTATCCCAGGAGTCTAGCAAAGAACATAATAGGACAATGCATTTCTCCTCCTCAATGATTTTAATATCCACAGAAGATAACTGGCTGATAATGGTATTAAACACATTTAAATTCTCAGTCACTGAACTTCCATCACTCATTCTCAAAAGATACAATTTCTTTCTAAGAAAAAACTTATTTACCATGGATTTCAACTAGTACAAGATTCCCAACTTGTCCCATAGTTTCTTGGCTGAATATTGACCTGAAACATTCAACAGCACTGAATATGAAAGACAAATTCAAATCATACTCCTTTCTCTTCTCTCGAGTGCGTCCCATTCTTCTGTCGACATTCCTGTCGGCATGGTACCTGGATAAACTATTGTCAATTGTTCTCGATCTACAAGGAGATATTCAATTTTAAGCTTCCAAAGCTCAAAATTACGGCCATTGAATTTTTCGATCTCTATTCTTGAGCCACTTGCCATTATTTAACACAATATTTAAATATTTATAACTTACAACTCTTATTGAACCTAGAGTTTATCTCAGATCCAAGTTTTTAAACCAAGCTCTGATACCACATGTTAGGAAAAAAGACACACTTCCACGCTAAACCTGGCGGAAAAGATAAATAAATATTTAATCAAGAAAGTAAATGAAATAACAAGCACACAGTACACATATATTTTACCTTGGAAACCCAAACCGAGAAAACGAGCATTCCTTGAGCGTTCTTCTCATTGTTGTCTTATTCATTCAGAATAAAAGGTTACATTTCTAACCTTGGTCCACACCTAAGACACAATCGGCATCGTACCCTATTGCTTACACAAGAACAACCTTGTAGACAATTTAGCTTACATCTACATGACCAACAACCTCTAAATTATAGACTCTTCGTGATTATCCATTTATCATATAAATAAAAACAAAATGAAAATAAACTTTTACAACCTTACAACACACCTTCTTTATAGGATTTAAAACAGAAAAAATGCAAAAGAAATGGCGCCCAAAAATGGTTATAGATCCATGCAGATCATTGGCTACAAATCCCGCGAATCTAAGGATTCTGTTACAGTCGATTACCAAGTCGGATTACTCATCGAATACCAATCGACCTTCATTTGGTCTTCAATCGATTTCCACACGCCTACTTGACGAACTCTTGTCAGTTGAACTCTTTGACTTGTTGTTGATTTCTTTACCATGTTGAACCACCTCGGCCTTTGAATTTGACTTTACCTGGTCGACTAACCTCGACCTTTGACTTGCTGTCAATCCACCTCGATTTCGTACTTACCCGTTTGAACTACCTCGACCTTCGACTTCGAATGTCAGTCAATCCACCTCGAATTTCAATGAAAATAATATAACGACCAAACAGAGATGGGCCTAAAGTGGGAAAAGGTGGAAGGGTTAGACTCTTTGGGGATAAGGGAAAGGAAGGAAGAATTGGTGTTTCCTCCTAACCGCAAAGATTTTTTAGAGCAAAAAAGAATTATTTTGAGATCAATATTGATCAAGCCCCAAAATAAATGGAAAAAAATAAATAGATAAGTCGTCTAGCCACAGGGCTTTGTTGAGATGAAGTCTCCAAATAGAAAAAATGGATTTCTTATTTAGAAATGCGTTTGTTAAGTTCAAAATTGTCTTCAATAGATATTTTGGATGGTATGTTCTCAAGCATATCAGTAATACTGGATGGATTGACATCCATTTTTTGGGTATATAAGTCTTCAAAATGGGAGTTAGTAGCATATTTTATTTCAACAAAATTAGTTACTATTGATCCATCCTCTAGAGTGATTTTAGAAACATTGTTTCAAAATTGTTGTTTTTTGGCTTGGTTGTGAAAATATTTGGTGTTCTTATCTTTGGATTGAATCCACAAGCTACAGGATTTAAGGAACTAAAAATATTCTTCCCTTCTCAATACATTTTGATAACTGCATTGCAGATTGAGTTCCTCTTTCTAGTTTTGGGTGGTAATCTCATTGTTTTCAAGTCTCTTTTACAACTCTTCAAGTTAAATTTTCAATTTCATTTTTTCTAAAGTAGGGGAAGTGTAGGAGCACTTCTCCCATTGTATTAAATCCTATTTGAACATATAAATGTTTTGTTCCCAAATATATATAGGCATTCCTGGGACCAAAGTATTCCAGGTAGCTTTGAATAAATCAATTGCCTCTTGGTGTTGAATCCATAAAGGATTAAAACGAAAATGAAGGGGGTCAAAATTTGGAAGAGGTTGGAGATGGAGTGCAATGGGTTTATGGTTAGAGATGAGGGAGGATAGAATGAAGGAATTAATGGAGGAGTTTCTATGAATGAAGTTGTTATGTACAAGGAAGCGGTCTAGCCATACAACGATGTGCCCCGACCACACCCTCTTACTAGTCCAGGTAAAGTGTTTACGCTGGGGGAGGGTATCCAAAAGGTCCCAATATGCCACAAGTTCCCATGAGATTTTTTGGAAGGGGTCTCTCCCAATAATCCCTCCTCTTTTTCCAGAACTATTTCTTATGATATTAGGATTGCCAACAATCATACCTTGCTCATCTATTCCTGCATTCTTTAGATTGGTCAGTGATATCCAACATTCTAGATTCTCACTACGATTTATTGGAATGTATACGTTTATAATTGTACACAATGTGTTGCTCTGATTATGAAAAAACGTGGTTCAAATCTAGTGTTGAGATTTGATATGGTGTTCTAATCTTACCTCTTGGTCACTTCATAGAGTGCACAATCCTCGTGAGGTGCCTTGACCATATACTACTATAATATTTATGGATTTCCATAATCATTTTCTTGCCTTAATAGCTTTATCTTCTTTCATTTTGGTCTCCTGAATGAGGAGGAAGGTGGGTTTTTTCGATTTCACAATATCTTTGACAACCAGGGAATTTGGGGTGTTTCCTAACCCCCTACAGTTCTAGGAGACCATGATCATTATTTCAGAGGGTTTGATTGGGAACCTTCTCTCCTTGAATAATTTCCAATGTGTGGCTTGGAATTTATGTAACACCCTCCCATCATGTTTGGAAGAGTTTTTTGAGAGCCCAAGAGGAAGTATTTCTGGGCTTTTTCTTCACATACGGCCTTTAAGGCATGCCTCCTTTACTTTCTTGGAAACATTTCTTTATAAGAAAAGTATTCTTCCCTTCATCTCCTAGAATTTCAAACTCTGATTTGTTGTCTAAAGATATTTCTGCATCTTCAAAATAATCTGGGTCCTCTGGGATCAAATCAAGGGGATTGAATAAAGATGTCACGAGTATCTCAGAACTAATCACCATTTTCCCCTTTTGATGTATGTTTTCAATGATCATATTCATGCTTGGATTGGAAAGGATTTGGACTGGAGGTTTCTCATCCGATGATGCCTTCTCTTTGATTGGAATATGGGTTTCTTCTTCTAAAATTTCTTGGATTTGAGACAAAGAATTGTATCTATTGGATGAAGGGTTTGATTTTTTTCTGCGTGAGGTTCCAACTGTTTTTGGAGGCAATTTCAAAGAAATTGTCGATGATCCCATGCCTCCATCAGAAGGGTCTGTAGATGAGGATTGAGTTTGATTCCTAGAAAAACCCATTTTCCTTTAAACCACTTGCCAATTTTCTTCACAACCATTACTTAAAGGACCCACTTATTACTTCTTGCAATTCCTTGCGAAGTCCCTGTAATCATGTCATAGTTTAAATTTGAAGGGAAACAACTCATAATCCAACTGTTGCACCTATTTCCAATTGTCCAAGGATATTATCATAGCTTCAGATATGCATTTATCTAGATTGAACTCAACATAAATTCTAACACGTGAGAAAAGGTTATCCTTTAGCTCTTCCTTTTCTATGTAGCGACCAATTGAGTTTTCTATGCATCTCAGATCATCATCATTCCAAAAGGGAAGAGGAAGATGTGGTAATATTACCCAAATTGAGAATAAAAAGGGAATATTATTTTCTAAATTGTAGTCAAGAGTCCATTTTTTAAGATATGTACCTCTTCTGTATGGGCTTCTTCGAAATATTAAGTCTCTATCCTCCTTGTGTTCAAAAATAAAGGCAAAGAATCCTTTGTCACAGAAGAAATGATTCACCGAGCCTTTGATGAGAGGCTTCCAATTTTATTTCTAGATATAAATCCACCATCTTAAGAGAAGTATAGATTCCTATAAATTGGCCATTCAAACCCCACTCAGCCAGTGCCAAATATTTTTTAGAGACGCTGAGGGAGGGAAAACAAATTTTGGGATCTCATCCAGTTTCTTAATGAATTTAGAGGGATGAGATTTTGTATAATTGACAGAGGCTAAAACCATCGAGCAGAAGGCCAAATATTATTCATTAGGAGGGGGCACATGCCCCCTCTCATCTCCAACTTCCATGCGAGAATCAGAGCTATGATTTTGCAAGAGGAGATGAAACTAGGGTTTTGCAACCAGTACATCAATTTATTGGACTTATTATATAACAATCCTTTAGACTATTACAGTGTGACCTTTTCCCTATAAAATAAAATACTAGTACTTGTAATTTTGAGCTAATTATAAGACTGGGTACTCTAATAAATAATTTTTTGGATGAAATCATTGGAATATACACTCCATAGGATTTCTAACAAACCGTCATATACCTCAAGTGGACATATGTAACTCTAGATATGGCCAAAAAAAGATGGGGAATCGACAATCATGAGATATTTACTCATTCCATATTAGTTTCTATATTTCTATTTTTCATAATCCTCCCACATCTATTAGGGAATCCAAATCATACTTGTTTATATGTCCAAATACCTTTCCATTGTATTGTGTGATAGAAATAAATTTATGCAAGTGTATTCTCCTAAGTACTTAAGTTGGTTTTGTACCTAAGTATGGAGATGGAGGTGGCTTTGATGAAAAGTGTTGAAAAAAATGGATAAGTCAAAAGAAAAATGGCTAAGGTAAATGATGTGGAGATATGTGCAAGTGATGGTATAGTTGTGCAATGGTAGAGTGTGGTGTGTGACATGTAGTGTAGTGGTAGAGTGTGACATGAGGAGAATGTGGAATCCATGTGCAATGAAATATATAGGTTGAATGAAGAATGCGACACAACAATAGAATACAATGGCGTTTATGGTGTTCATCATACAACATGGTGGTAGAAAGTTGAAGAGGATTTTCATTCCACATGGTTCATAGAGCTAGTGTTTGGTGTACGCATAGAGGCCACATGCGGACAAAGTTACTTCACACCCCATGTTCCATATTTAAACAAGGCATGTGGTGGAAAAGGAAAGATGATAATAAGGAAAAGGTGACTACCCTCCCACACTATGGTAAATGAGAGACCCATTTCCATAGTTAATGGGGAGCTACATGTTGATGTTCAGATTGGTCAAAATCCAAACAAAAACCTCACGATGTTAAAATATCCATGCCTTTTTAAAGAGGTGGTACTCCTCCATTATTTGTCTAAAATATATAGTTGGTATTCTTAGACTAGATTGTCAAATGGGAGAATGATAAACAAAAAAACCGAAATCTTTATTTTTTTAGTTTATATATTAAATGGTTCTTCATAACCAGATTGCTCTTTGAGTGCAGTGTTTGCTTGGAAATGGACCAAGAAATTTATTTACAATTAAAATCTAATGAAAGGCTTCAATATCAAAATAAATATGTGCTTAGCTTCATGATAACATCCCTCTGAAACACATGCAAGATGAATATGCATCCATATTTTCTCACAAGAAAAAGAGTGAAATTGTGTTGATCACTTCAGATAACTTTAAATGAGTATTGCATTCAAAACTAAAAAGAATTTGATGGGAATACTCCAAAAATCTCATGCTCAAAAATCCAAGTCTAAGAATTGATTAAAGTTATGCCCCAAAATAGTTCTTTGTGGAGTTTAATACATAAAAATATTCAACATTAAAAATAATTATAGTAAACCAATTGACTAATGCTCATAAATAAATCTTGCAAAATGCAAGGAATAAACTTCCATGAGTCATTCAGACAACCATGTCTTACATTTCTAGTGACATATATGGCTGCAAAATAATCCTATTGATATTTTTAGGAAGATACTTGGAAGAATAAAAGGATAAACACTCAAAAAATCATCCTTATTCTTGATCTCTGATATACAAACAAAAAGCTTTGAGAGAAATTGTGTAGAAGAAGAAGAAGCAAGAAAAAATTGGAGATATTTATTTACTAATCAGAGAGTTGGATGCATACTAATGGTTGAACATTGTTATCTTGATTATATAACCCTTTCTATTTTGATCTTCCAACCTTGATAATCTCAACCTCTCATTGATTGTGCTCTCTTTCTTTTAAATATTCTCCCAATGCTTCTTTGAAGTAGTTAGCATTTCTGTTCTTTTAGAAGTTTCCACATACTTCTTCTTTTTGGAATCAATTCTTATTAATGAAATTAAGTCATTGAAATTTGTGCCTCCAAGTAGGACCCACTTCAGCCTTTTATAAAAGTTTTTTAATAAAATTTTTTTCCAAAATGTGAAGTTGATTGTCTAAAAATGTAGACTGTGTTTTAATTTTATTAGCATGATGAGTTACTTCTCAGCCATGTAAACCATTATATAAATAATATTCATCATTCCATATTTCCAACGAGTCCTTCAAGTGAAATTTGGAGTTATGTATCTCAACTTATAGCCTCAGCAAGTTGAGGTTCCAAACAAATTTCCTAGTAAGTCATGGAAAAGAGATCACTGATATTTTGATTTCTAGAACAACTGTGGCCAAATTCAGCCATTGAAACCTATCTCATTGTCTTCCTTGTCAAATTATTGTTCGAAAGTTGACTTACAATGATGGAACGTTTGTTTGTATAGTTGGTTGTCATTGATGTCAACCCTTGGAGAGTGTTATTGTAGATTGATGTCAACCCTTGGAGAAGTCTGGTATCCCAAAGGTATGATTATGAAATCTGAGTTTGTTTAAGGAATTAAGACATGGATATCAATGATTTTGTAGGTGAGACTATTTTGCATGGATAGTAAATGTCGTGTCATTTTTGGTGATATTTGGTACGCCGCATAACTCCTCACGGTTAGGGAGTTATGTTTTTGTGAATTTGGAGAACCCTTTAGAGTAATCTAGAAGGTCAAAGAAGTCAATTATTCTAGAAGCTCCTAGAAGAAGTTTACTAGTCAAATTGGTTGTAACTAGGATTTAATCATGGGTAAAGTTGTTGCAATAAGAAATTAATTAAATAATAAAGTGGTTACAACAAGAATTTAGTTGAGGGTAAAGAAGTTATTTGAATAATTAAAGAAAGTGGGTTAGCCCTAAAATAAGGAAGTTGGGTAAAACAATTAGAAGATAACCCCTAAAGGAAGCCACTTGGAGAGTTAAATAAGATATCAAGGTACTCCAATTAGCACATATTGAGCACATTGAATATATATTATTGTGAAAGGCTTATTAAACATACTAATTGATACATCTACAATTGTACAAGTCTGAAGAACCAAAGACAGAGTGAAAAAAAAGTTTCATAGCCGCAGTGAAGTGTGAATTAATAATGAAAAACCCTAATTATGGTCATCTCCACAGGTCACCCAATAGACGTCTCGTGAGGCACCCCCGCAGGCCAAGTAGAGCCTATCATGTGAGGCCCCAATGAACATCTCACCTGCGTCACACGAGGCACAACCATAAGTAAACTTTGAGGTCTAGTTCAAGATGCAAAGGCTGAGCAGAGTCTCTAGGAAGTTTAGCATTGATTCAGTACATCATATCCATGTACACGTTTAAAAAGGTATGCCATAATCTTATGTATAGTTGGATATTGTTGTCTACATAAGATTGGGTTATGTAGGTTTGAGGATTTTCCCTAGAGAGGTCGTTGAGTGTATGTCACTCATTGTATGAGTCAGATCTATAGAAATACAATGATGGTATATCTGGTATTTATCATTGGTACATCTTGTTGGTTTGAGTGTTGAGACATATCTTGTATTTCTTGGTACATGGTTCATATTTTTTGTGGTACATGGTTCATATTTTTTGTGGTACATGGTTGAGGGCTTTTGGTTATGGTGTATTTCTGAAGTTGTTGGTATAGTTTTAGGCTACATAAAAATGGGGGTTTGATATCTAGTCCATGTTAGGGTATATTACACATGATTATGATTGTATGCACATGACTAGAGATACATATATGCACATGGTTTGAGTGTTATTCTACTGAGGCAATTATTGGTACAGGTTGTTAGTATATTTGGTAAATGTTGGTACAGGTTATTGCCACATGTTGATTACAGGTTATTGGTACAGGTTGACTACAGATTATTGGTACATATTGGTTACATGTTTTTGACAAAGATTGGTACAGGTTTACAGTGGTATATCTCACAGTGACAGTGTGGCAGTGGTTTCATCATCTATTTGACACTTATATTTCAGGATGGTTGGACGGGGCAATGATAGGTGGTTGTAGCCACCTTCCAGTTGTAGCCGAAGAACATAGGGGGTTGTAGCCTCCTTCTATTTATAGCCATAGAATTGGGGAGTTGGAGGTTCCCTCAGGTTGTATCTTGAAATATAGGGGGTTGGAGCCTCCTTCCAGTTGCATCTGGAGAACAAAGGAAGTTGGTGCTTCCAACGAATGTAATTCTTAAATACATATAAGAAAAACATTTCCGTGGTTTTCTCCCGCATTGGGATTACACATAAAAATATTGGTGTATTGTGTATGTGTATGATTTCTCATTATTCATGGTTCATTTATTTTTCACTTGTTGGATGATAATGGTAAATTGATATATTGTGGTTAAAAAGGAATAAATTTCTCTATTATTGATTCATGCCCCCCTCTCAGTAATCCATTAATTGGTATCGGAGCAGGTTTCTTCAGAAATCAGTTTAACTATTGAAAGGTAGATCATGGAGAGAAATGATATGTATAAAAATGGAATACCATAGTTTGATGGTTATAACTATGCACTCCAAAGAAGAAGGATGAAAACATATGCACAAGCACATGGATTTGAGATTTGGAAATCAATTATAGATGGATATAAAGAACCAACTATTCCTCCAAGAAATTGAAATGGAAGGAAACTCAGTCTAAATAATTCAAAAGTCAAAAATGCACCCCTAAATGGTCTCGGTGATTCAATATATGTCAAATTTATGCATTGCATCTATGTAAAGCATATTTTGGACAATGTTAAGCCCTAATATTGGCTCATTAACCCTTAATTGGGGCATATTAGATTAGTAATGTTATTTTATTTATGTCAGCTTGCTCATTAACCCTTAATTGGGGCATATTAGATTAGTAATGTTATTTTATTTATGTTGGCTTTAGGCCATTAGTTGTAATTATACCTCCTAGTCTCCTATATATACCAAGGAGACATTTTCATTTTGAATCATCTTGTACTTGAACATTTAAGTGGGGTAAAAGGAGGTTGCCCCTTTGAAGTGGCTTATTATCTGAAACTATATCTTTTTCAAGGCGTTGAGTACTTTTCCTGAGGTTTTTCTATGCTATATTGATGTTTGGTTCTTAACATATGGTATCAGAGCTCAAGGTCTTGGGGTTTCGCTACTACATCTGAGACATAGTGGAATTTTCTCTATAACTTTTTTTCTACAATGTTTCAGAAGGAACGGCTTGGAGGATATTTAGTAGACGGATCAAAGTACGTTGGATTAAAAATTCAGCTTCTGAGGCCTTATACTTTCGGAGATATAGCCTGTACAAGGTAGGGTTTTGGAATCATCCTGAAATGAGTCATTGCGGAATTTCCGCTATAAAACTTTTTCTGTAACGTTTCAGACCCTGAAATCCAGAGGCCATTTATAGAAATTAGTAAGATATTTGTGGTAAAACGTTTAGATTCTGGGTCATCATAAATTTGTAGATATACCTTTTACAAGATAGGGTGTCTGACTAGTCCTATTGACTAGTCTCAAGAAGGTGTTCCAGGTAAAACAATCATAACTTCTTGCTAGAGTATCCAAATTGAGTGGGACTAGTTACAATGGATCATGGACAGTATTTAGTATTGGGGGTGAGTTTCAAAATTTTATATCAATTATTTTGTGCAGGGCATGCTATACAAGTGAGATCTCCTGGAAAGGCCAAAAATCAACAAGTTGTGAGGAAGTTACCATAGATTCCACTTGGCACATCCAATTTTGATCAGACCTGTGGCATTGCAGAGAAGAAATATCAGAGAACTACCTAAAA
>ML797348.1:90667-103144 GCA_009831015.1 Picea engelmannii | reverse complement strand
CTTTACAATCCAAATTTAAGTCAAACCAAAATCTAAAATTTTGCAGCTAAAGGACTCAACAATGAATTGAGGAAACCATCAATAGCCATGCTATCCACTGTAAAACCCAACCAAAATAATGGTGCTATTTTGGGAGTTAACACTTAACATTTGGTATCAGAGCTCAAGGTCTTGGGGTTTCGCTACTACATCTAAGACACCTTCGAATTTTCACTATAATTGTTTTTATTCGATGTTGCCGAAGGAAATCCTTTGAGGATATTTATTAGACAGAGCAAGGTACTTGGGGTTCAAATTTCATCTCCTAAGGCCTTATAATTCTAGAGATATAGCATGTGTAAGATAGGGTTATGGAATCATCCTGAATTTAGTCATCATGGAATTTTTGCTATAAAAATTTTTAGGTGACATTTCAGACCCTTAAACTTGAAATATATTTAGATAAAATATCAAGGTATTTGTGATAAACAATTCATCTTCTGGGTCATCCTACTTTTGTAGATACACCCTGTGTAAGATAGGGTAGCTGACTAGTCATATTAACTAGTCTCAAACATGTGTTCTGAGTAAAACATTGATATCTTCTCCAATGAGTATCCAAATTAAGTGATACCAATTACATTGGACAATGGAAAACCTTTAGTAGTACTGATGCAAGTTTCAAAATCAAATAACAGATATTGTGCTCTTAGAACGCTTTAAAAGTACGCTCTCTTGGAAGGGAAAAAAATCAGCAAGGTGTGGGGAAGTTACCATAACTTCCACTTGGCACATCCAATTTTTATCAGATATATGACATTGCAGAGAATACATATCAGATAACTATAGAAAAAAACATTCATACCCAGAAGGGCCGAAATTTTGGAGATACAACAGAAGAAAGATCATCTAGTAGAACCACCTCGAAATCAAGGTTTATAAGTGATACTTGGCCAACATGCCACCAAAAAAGGGAAATTATACACCAAATAATCCTTCATACAATCCTACTTGGAATCTTTATGAAGGTGAAGAAATGCGTAAGGACATAAATGATTTACAAAATAAGACAATAACAAAATATGAACTACAAGGGATGATGGATTCAATTAAAGCTAAGTTGGAGGCAATAATGGATACTAAGATGGATGGTTTAAAAAGGGATATCATGGAAGGATTGAAAACTTTCCTAATAGAGAGGCCACCTGAAAGTGAAAATGTATCCCATGAAATTCATGATGAGGACACAAGGAAGATGAATCAAGACTAGAGAAACTCCAACTTTGGGTTGAAGACCAACCACTTTCCTAAGATCGATATGATGAAGTTTTATGGGAAGGATCCAATCACATGGATACTTCATATGGAGCATTTCTTTGATCTACATGATGTGCCACACACACAAAAAGTACAAATTGCTTCTTTATATTTATAACCTAATCAATTTGTGTGGTATCGATATATTTGTTCTCGTAAATCACTTGTCACTTGGAAAATTTTCATGGAAGAAATGATACCACACTATGAGGATACAAGGAGCAATACCTTCTTTAGCCAATTGATAAATCTCAAGAAAAAGGGTTCAATTGCGGAGCACGTTGAGAACTTCCAAACATTGAATATAAAGCTAACAGATATTTCACATGAGCACCTAATTGATGTATTCATAGGAACTTTAAAGGATACCATTCAACATGAGTTTCTCCTTTGGGAACCCAAATCATTGGAGAATGCATTCAGGGTGGCAAGAAATGTTGAAAGTAAAAATATGGCTATGGCTACTGGAAGGACCACTACTAATATCTATTGAGAGAATACTTTTCCTTCTTATAAAACACCTCAACCTACAAGGTTGACACCTCAACAATTGGAGGAAAGAAAAGAAAAAGGTTTATGCTTTAATTGTGACAACAAGTACAGTAAGGGACATAAGTGTCGTGAGAAGAAATTATTCTACATAGATTGTGAAGAGGAACAAGAACAAGAACAAGAAACATCTCAAGATGAAAACGTAGAAGAGATTTCTTCCAAAGAGTTGACTCCCACTATATCATGTAACACATTGGTTGGAATTAGCACTCCTCAAACCCTCAAGATTGAAGGATATATAAAAAATTAAAAGGTAATAGTCCTAATTGATTCTAGTAGTACTCATAATTTCATTCACGATAAATTATCCAAAGATCTAAGTTGCTTTATATACCCAACGCCATAGTTTCAAGTAATGATTGCAAATGGAGGAACTATCAATTACTTAGGAAATTGTCATAAGATCAATCTTACTATGGGGGAATATGTAATGAATAGTCCAATAATTTCTATACCCATGGGTGGTGTTGATGTCGTACTAGGAGTCCAATGGTTACAATCATTGGGAACAATGGCTTTTAATTTTCAAGAAATTTTCATTGGAAGGAAAGGAAATTGAGTTAAGGGGTATTACAAGGAAACCCAGTAAGGTGATAAGCTCTACTGGCATGACAAAATTATTGACAAAGGGGCATCAAGGTGTAATTGTAAAACTATGCTCACTAGATGTTCAAACATCTAAGCCATATATTCCCCTATATCTCCAAGGGATCATTGATAAGAATTCCAAAGTATTTGAAGATATTCCTAGAGATCTTCCACCCACTCGAAATCATGATCATGATATTCACCTAATTCTTGGGAGTGTTCCTCCTAACATCAAGCCTTACAAATACTCTTATGTCCAAAAGAGTGAAATTGAGCGTATGATTGAAGAAATGTTAGAGGCTGGAATTATTAGACATAGCCAAAGTTCTTACTCTGCACCGGTGGTAATGGTACTCAAGAAAGATGTCTCATGTAGTATGTGTCCAGATTATAGAGAGATCAGTAAGATCACTATTACATATAAGTTTCCCATTCCCATCATAGATGAATTGTCAGATGAACTACATGGAGAAATCTACTTCACAAAGTTGGATCTCCATTCATGGTATCATCCGATTAGAAAGAAGGAAGTAGATATCCCAAAAACAACATTTAAAACTCATGAAGGCCATTATGAATTTTTGGTGATGCCTTTTGGCTGTAGGAATGCACCTTCCACATTCCAAGGGTTGATGAATTCCATTTTCAATCCATTCCTTTGAAAATTTGTGTTAGTATTTTTTGATGATATACTAATCTATAACAAGTATTGGGAGGATCATGTTTGACATGTTGACAAGGTTCTACAACTAGTAAAGGTGAAACAACTATATTCCAAACCATCCAAATGTTTATTTGGGGTGAAGGAGGTAGAGTATTTGGGTCATATTGTATCTCATTAAGGTGCCATGGTAGAACCTAACAAGATTAAGGCTATGATGGATTGGTCGATTCCAAAAATATTGAAGAATATTAGAGGATTTTTGGGTTTGACAGGTTACTACTGTAAGTTTGTTCGAAACTATGGAAGAATAGTAGCACCTTTAACGAGATTAAATAAAAAGGATGTATTTTCATGGAATCCAGAGGCAACTCAAGATTTTGAAAAACTTAAAGAGGTGATGTGAAAAGCTCCTGTCTTGACCACACTAGACTTCACAAAAACCTTTATTGTGGAATGTGATGCCTTGGGAAATGAAATTGGTGTTGTTCTAATGCAAGAAGGAAAGCCCCTTGATTTTGAAATTTGGCCACTCAAGGGAAAGAACTTAAAGAAGCACATTTATGAGAAGGAAATGATGGCAATAATACATGCATTGAAGAAATGACGCCCTTACCTAATACGTAGGAACTTCAAGGTAAAAAAAAACCATGATAGTATTAAATACTTCTTGGAAAAAAGACTATCTTCAGAAGAACAACAAAAATGGGTGACCAAGATGTTGGGTTATGATTTTGAAATAATCTACGAAAAAGGGAAGCAAAATGTTGTGGCAGATGCACTCTCAAGAAATGATGAAGATGTTGAGGCCTTTCTCTGTGCTATATCGATCATCCAACCTGATTGGATAATAGAAACGAGGGATGAAAGGAAGAATGATGAATACGTGTGGACTCTCATTCAAATATTGCAGAAAGATTCCAGTGCATTAGATACATTTACATGGAAAAATGATTCACTATGTTACAAATATCGCTTATATTTATGTAAGAACTCCCAACTCAAACATAAGGTACTCTTTTAATTGCACACCTCTCAGGTAGGAGGGCACTCAGGATTTTTGAAAATGTACCATAGGGTCAAGAAGGAATTTTTTTGGGATGACCTTAAAACTGATGTTCAAAGGTTTGTGGCAGAATGTTTGGTTTTCCAACAAAATAAGGTGGAGACAGTTAAGACCACAGGTATTTTACAACCATTATCCATATCAAGTCAACGTTGAGAGGAGGTTTCCATGGATTTCATTAGAGGGTTACCAAAGTATGAAGGAAAGAGTGTCATCATGGTGATTGTTGATAGACTGACGAAGTATGCACACTTTTGTGCACTCTCTCATCCTTTCAAAGACAGTACAATTTACACCGCATTCACGGAGACAGTTCAAAAGCTACATGGAAGCCCAAAAATTATTGTAAGTGACATAGATCCCATATTCACTAGACATTTTTGGACAAAATTATTTTCTTTTTTGGGTACTCAATTGGCTCATAGATCATCTTATAATCCTCAATCTGATGGACAAGCTGAGATAGTGAAAAAATTTCTGGAACGATACCTTTTTTTCTTTGTATCTGATCAACAAACACAATGGTTCAAGTGGTTACCCTTGGCAAAATGGTGGTATAACACTTCCTTTCATACTGCAACAAAAATGACACCATTTATGACACTCTATGGATATCACCCACCTTCCATCGCTTCTTCTCTAAAAGAAAAATCTAAGGTTCAAGCAGTGGAAGATCACATTGAGCATCAACAACAAGTTCTCCAACTCTTAAAGGACAACCTGACCATGACAAATAATCACATGAAACAACAAGCAGATTGACATCATAGTGAAAGAAGTTTTGAAGTAGGTTATTGGGTATTTTTAAGACTACAACCATACAAACAAATGTCCCTCAAGCAACATAAGAAGGATAATAAATTATCACCAAATTACTATGGCCCTTATAAGGTGTTTCAAAATATTGGTACTATGTCATACAAATTGGATTTTCCTGCATCTTCACGAGTACACCCAGTTTTCCATGTTTCATGCTTAAAGAAGGTTATAGGTGACAAGATCCCAGTTCAAACTATATTTCCAAAACTTTACGCGGAAGGAAATATCATATTGGAGCATGAATCTATCACTAACACAAGAATTCTCCAACTGAGGAATAGATCCATTTAAGAGTATCTCATTATGTGGAGGAAACTACATGCTGAAGATTCCACTTGGGAAGATGAGTCTTTTACACAGAAGCATCCAAAATTACTCAAGCATTGCGGAAAACACTTGTCTGAAGGGGAGGCGAATGTTAAGCCCTAAATAGTGGCACAATTCCCCTTGATTGGGCAATATGACATTAGTATTGTTATTTTATTTATGTTGTCTTGGGTCCATCAGTTGTAATTGTACCTCCTAGTATCTTATCTATACCAGGGGGACATTTTCATTTGGAATCATCTTGTATTTGTAAATTTATGTGGTGTAAGGAGGTTTCCCCCCCGAAGAGGCTTATTATTTGAAATTCTCTCTTTTTCAAGGCGTTGAGTACTTATTCTGAGGTTTTTCTATGTTATTTTGATATTTGGTTCTTAACATAAGCATTCAAGAACTTCAAGATATACAAGGAAATGGTTGAAAATTAAATGGATTCAAAAATCAAATGTTTGAGATATGATAATGGAGGAGAGTTTACTTCAAAGGAATTCATGGATTTCTGCAGAAAGCATGGGATAAAAAGGCAATTCTCGATTTCCAGGACACCACAACAGAATGAATTTTTCGAAAGGAAGAACATGAAAGTACATGAAATGACTCAAACTATTTTAATGGATTCCAAGTTGATAGATATATTTTGGGCACATGTAGTGCATACAAAATTTCATATTCAAAACAAAGTAATTCTCAGAAACAATAGTGATAAAACTCCCTACGAGCTATGGAAAGGAAGCCCAATGAATGTGAATCACTTAAGAGTTTTTGGAAGCAAATGCTACATCAAAAGAGAAGATGGAAGAATGGGAAAGTTCGATTCTCATGTGGACAAAGGCATACTTGTTGGGTATTCGAGCACAAGGAAAGAATACAAATGTTTCAAGAATCAAAAAAGTTGTGGAAAGCATCAATGTGATGGTTGATGAGACATGGAGACAAAAAATAAAGGAAGAAGAAATGGATTCAATGGAACATGTTCACAAAGAAGAAGCAAATGATGAAAAATTAGCAGAAGGGGAAGATGAACAAGATCAGTTAGAAACAAAAGAGAAAGAACAAAATTATATTCAGGTACCTCCAAAGAAACCTATCAAATGAATACATAAGAATCATTCGTCAGATCAGATTATCAAGAACAATGATGTAATAGTTGAGACTAGAAGAAGAATTTGTTTTCCAGAACAACTGCATCTATCACTCTTATCCTCGATTGAGCCAAGCAATTTTGAATAAGCCAACAAGTATGAATTATGGATGAAGAGTTGGATCAGATAGAGAATAATGACACTTGGGAATTGGTTCCAAGTCCAAGGTACAAGAATGTGATTGACACAAAGTGGGTCTTTAGAAACAAATTGAATGAAGATGGACATGTTAACATGAACAAAGATAGATTGGTATGTAAAGGATATGCTCAAGTTGAAGGTATCGAATTTGAAGAGACTTTTTCCCCAGTTTCCAGAATGGAAGAAATCAGATTGATTCTAGCTTATGCATGTTCCAAGAATATTAAAGTGTATCAGATGGATGTGAAATCAACCTTCCTGAATGGGGATCTAGAATCAGAAGTCTACATTGAGAAACTAGAAGGATTTCAATTGTTAGAGAATGAAAGCTATGTTTGTAGGTTCAAGAAAGCCTTGTATGGTCTCAAACAGGCCCCCCGAGCATGGTACTCTAGACTACATAGATATTTACATGAGAAAGGGTTCAATAAAGGAAAGGTAAACAACAACCTCTACATCAAGGTAACTCAAAAAAGTATTTTTTTAATTGAAGTTTATGTTGATGATATTATCTTTGGAAGTGATGATGACATGATGAGCCATAAATTTGCAAAGGATATGCAAAATGAGTTCAAGATGTCATTGCTTTGAGAATTATATTTCTTTTTGGGTCTTTAGATATGTCAAAGCAACCAATCATTTTTTATCTCTCAAACCAAGTACATCAAAGAGATGCTAAAGAGGTTTGAAATGGAAGATTGCAAACCAGTCAACACTCCTACGCAAACCAATTGCAAGTTAAGTAAAGATGATGATTCACGGCTTACAGATCAGAGGCAATACATGTCAATGATTGGTATCTTACTTTATGTGACAACATCTAGACCATATGTAATGCAGGAAGTCGAACACGTGGCACAATTTCAAATAACACAAAATGAATCACATGTTCTATTAGTAAAGAGAATATTCATATATATTAAGGCTATAGAAGAATTTGGATTATGGTATCCAAAAGGAAAGGATCTATCACTTATTGCCTACACAGATGCAGATTGGGCAGGATGCATTGAAGATCAGAGAAGTAGAAGTGGAGCAATGTTCTATTTGGGTAAGTGTTTGGTATCCTAGCTAAGAAAGAAACAATCATCAATATCTTTGTCTACACTTGAAACAGATTATATTGTAGCAACAACATGTTGTACACAGGTTCTATGGATGAAAAAAACTTTGAAAGATATACCGATTGAGTATGATGAGCCCATTCCGGTATTTTGTGGCAACACAAGCACCATCAATGTCTCAAAGAATCTAGTGATACACTCCAAGACCAAGAACATTTCAATCAAGTATAATTTTATATGGGAATAGGTTGTAGAGAAGAACATTGAAGTTGAATATGTTGGCACCAAAGAACATATTGCAGACATCTTTACAAAACTGCTTCCAAGGGAAGCCTTTGAGTATCTTTGTCAGAAACTTGGCATAGTTTCTACCCCACAATGAATTTTGAATTCTATTCTTATATGTCTTATATTTAAATGAGGAAGCACCATTAAGAGGATAGTTTAGTTTGAGGGAGTAGTTTCAGGAAGATTCAAGTCAGGGAGAGCATCCCCAAGGATGTTTCAGTTAGGGGGAGCAGCCCCAACGGGAATATACCTTTTCCATTGATGTCAAAGGTAGATAGTTTTATCAGATGCATGAATATATATTTAGATGATTCGAGAGAGAGTACATAGGCATGATTCTACGAGGATCGATGGTCAGAGGGGGAGCATGAGAAATATGACTTCAGTGTTGCCATCAATGTTGAAGGGGGAGATTGTTGGAAAATTGGCTTACATTGATGGAAAGTTTGTTTGGATAGTTGGTTGTAATTGACGTCAACCATTGGAGAGTGTTATTGGAGATTGATGTCAACCCTTAGAGATTGATTTCAACCCTTGAAGAAGTTTGGCATCCCAAAGGTATGATTATGGAACCCAAGTTTGTTTGAGGAATTAATACATGAATATCAGTGATTTTGCAGGTGAAACTATTTTGGATGGACAATACATGTCGTTCCATTTTCGATGATATGTGGTACGTCACATAACTCCTCACGGTTATGGATTTATGGTTTGTGAATTTGGATAACCCTTTAGAGTAATATAGAATCCCCTAGAAGGTCAAAGAAGTCAATTATTGTAGAAGCTCCTAGAAGACGTTTACCAGTCAAATTGGTTGTAACTAGGAGTTAATCATGGGTAAAGTTGTTGGAATAAGAAATTAATTAAATAATAAAGTGGTTACAACAAGAAGTTATTTGAGGGTAAAGAAGTTATGATTTGACTAATTAAAGAAAGTGGGTTAGACCTAAAAGATGGAAGTTGGGTAAAACAATTAGAAGATAACCCCTAAAGGAAGCCACTTGGAGATTATAAATAAGAGATCAATGGACTCCCATTAGAACCTATTGAGCACATTGAATATCTATTAATGTGAAAGGATTATTGCAGGTAATAATTGATACATCTACAATTGTGTAATTCTGACGAAACAAAGACAAAGTGATGACAAATTTTTGTGGATGCTGTGAAGTGAAAAGAAATCGTGAAACCCTATGGGTCACCCAGTATATGTCCCATGAGGCACCCCCATGTGTCAAGTAGATCCTATCATGCGAGGCCCCACCGGACATCTTGCCTGCATCACGCGAGGCCCCGCTAGACATCTCGCCTATGTCACATGAGGCACTACCAAAAGTGAAGTTTGAGGTGTGGTTCAAGCTGCAGAGGCTGAGTAGAGTCTCCGGGAAGTTCATAAGTGATCAGGTACATCATATCCATGTACATATTAAAAAAGGTATGCCATGTTCTTATGTATAGTTGGATATTGTTGTCTACATGAGATCGGGTTATGGAGGTTTGAGGATTTTACCTGGAGAGGTTGTTGAGTGTATTCCACTCACTGTATGAGTCAGATCTACAAAAATACAGTTTTGGTATGTCTGGTATTTATCATTGGTACATCTTGTTGGTTTGAGTGTTGAGACATATATTGTATTTCTTGGTACATGGTTCAAAGTTTTTGGGGTACATGGTTGAGGGTTTTGGTTATGGTGTATTGATGAGGTTTTTGGTATAGTTTGAGGTTACATAACAATGAGGGTTTGATGTCTAGTCCATGTGAGGGTTTATTAAACATGATTATTATTGTATGCACATGACTAGAGAGACATAGATGCACATGGTTTGATTGTTATTCTTGTCATATTGGGTATAAGATATATGTTATAAAATCTGATCTACTGAGGAGATTATTGGTACAGGTTGTTGTTATATTTGGTATATGTTGGTACAGGTTATTGGCATAGGTTGATTACATTTTATTGGTACAGGTTGACTATAGGTTAATTGTACATATTGATTACAAGTTGTTGGAACAGATTGGTATAGGTTTACAGTGGTATATCTCAGAGTGACAATGTGGCAGTGGTTTCATCATCTATTTGACACTTATATTTTAGGGTGGTTGGACGGGGCAAGGATAGGTGGTTGTAGCCACCTTCCAGTTGTAGCCAAAGAACATAGGGGGTTGTATCCTCCTTCTAGTTGTATCTAGAGAATTTGGGAGTTGGATTTTCCCTTAGGTTGTAGCCTGAAAATATAGGGGGTTGGAGCCTCCTTCCAGTTGCAATTGGAGAACAAAGGAAGTTGGTGCTTCCAATGAATGTAATTCTTATTCTTAAAGACATATAAGAAAAATAAATTTGTGGTTTTCTCCCGCAATGGGTTTCCACATAAAAATATTGGTGTACTGTGTATGTGTATGATTGCTCATCGTTCATGGTTCATTTATTCTGCACTTGTTGAATGATAATGGTAAATTGATATATTGTGGTTAAAAATGACTAAATTTATCTATTGCGGATTCACCCCTCCTATCAGTAATCCAACAATTACCTTTTCAATGAGGTATCACTTGCCCCAAACGAATGTCTGGATCAAGATTTATAATATTCAGAATATCGTTGGTCAACAACCATCGATCTAGCTCATGGATCAAACTCATTCTTCGATTTGATTTCAAATTTTTCTTCCCACGTGCATTGTGGTGGGTGAATAATTAGTGTTTATAATGTAAATACCTTCCACATCATTCATGTGAATTAAACAAGCTTATGGAGGCCTCAGTGTATCTCTCGTGCCTTAGAAAAATTTATGGCTTACTAAAAGTTTGGTTGCCCAGTCATCGCCAAATCATTTCCCAGTAACTTCCCATTCAACCTGTAAATGACTGACACGTTACATTCAATTACCACCTAGTCACCTTTCATGTCACTGTCCAGTCATGTCTATCCATCCATGTGTCACCTGTGGATAGGTCCACATCACTGCCACATGTCATCAAGGGATGGGTCCACCTCACTACCACGTGCCCACATATAATAGGTCTTGACTGCCATGTATCATTGGGAGGTGTGCCCAAAAATAAAGGGAAATAACTTAGGATAATATGGTTATTGAGAAATAATATTAAAATAAATGAAGTGTTCGCAGGGTTACGTGAATGTGGAGGTAGGTAAGGAGGTAATGGTGCGATGGGGTTGTGATAAAAGTTATAAAAATCACCGTGGACTCGTAATAAGTAAGACTTAGTGAAAATGAGTTGTAAAAAGGACTAAGTATGTGAATGAAAAGGTAGGTGAGGAGGTAATACTTGGTAAAAAGATTCGTGAAAAATTCTAAGTATAAATGCATGGTGGGGTAATGAGGTCGCGATGCGGTGGGGTTGTGATAAGAGTGATAAATATCACGGGTTGAGATAAGAGTTATAAAAATCACCATGGACCCACAATAAGTTAGACTTAGTAAAAATGAGTTGTATAGAAGACTAAGTGTTAAGTGAATTGGATCAGGAGGAGTTATAAAAATCATCGCAGACCTATGGTAAGTCATAAGAAATTTGACCAAGTGTTGGGAGAAATTACATGAAATATGGAGAACAAAATTGAAAAGAATTATGTGAAATATGGAAAGGAAATATGAAAAGAATTATGTGAAATATGGAAAATGAAAATGGGAAAAAGGAAAATAGAAAATGGAAAATGGGAAAGAAAATAAAATGGAAATGAAAAAATAAAATGGAAATAGAAAATGAAATAATGGAAATGAAAAATAGAAAAATGAAAAAATGAATGTAAAGATGGCTAAGTATAGAATATGGAATAAGTTAAGTATGGAAACTAGAGTGGAAGAGAGAAATGGAAAAGAGAAATGATTAAGTATAGAGAGGACAGTAAGGAATGTGAGAGAGAAATGACTAAGTGTGAAATGAGAGTATGAAGAGAAGCAAGGGAAATAGAGAAAGTTGTAAAAATGGCTAAGTATGGAGATTGAGAGGCGATGGAAAGTGTTGGAGGAGGTGAAAGGAGCGGAAATGTAAGCTAAAAAAGGAATAAGTGTTGCACATGGAAGAAGAGGGTAGGGGAAGTGTTATAACCCTAAATTGCACCATCCATGCTTACCTGGCATCAGGCCAACTCATTGCCCTTCATTTCCAAAGCCATGCTGAGCAGACTCTTAAAAAACCTCTTAAATCAAGTAACCCGCACCCTAACCCATTACTGGGCGCATTGGAACGCTGACAGGCCTTATACTGCACGCGTTGGAACGCTGGCTGGCCCACTACAGCCTGCGTTTACCTAACAAAGCACAAAAGCAGGAAAGTTGTCGACGGAACGAAAATCTTTGGGTCAGTTAACTGGAACTCCCAGCCATGCATGGCCAAGAGTTCGTCCAAATCCATAGATCCTTCTAGCCTATAAAAGAAGGGGTAGGGGTACTATTCAAAGGAGGAAAATCATAGCAAAGAAACTCTACCCAATTGCCGAATCCGTTTTGTCCCAACCCTTTAGCCTTTCCTCAAGCTTTAGGAGAATTCAAGCAAAGAAGTTGGAGGAC
>ML797348.1:78620-90617 GCA_009831015.1 Picea engelmannii | reverse complement strand
CGTCCCAATGCACGAGTCTTATATGTTTTATTTGATTTATGCTTAATCTCTAACCCTCTAGTAGAACAATAGCATGCATGCGTAGTGTTTTGTCTTGATTGCAGGATCGTCTTTGGAAGGAGCAGCAAAAGCAAGGAGATAAAAGCGCAACGGAGGATCTACACCAAACGTCGATAAAAAAGGTTAGTAGGTTCTTTCCATGTTTGCATGTGAAAAAGGGTTTAGGTTTGGGGTAGAAGGTTAAAAGTAATTTCTTATGGGTCATGATCTGCATGCAAGTTTAAGCCCTAGCTTGTTAGTCCGTAGGGTATAATTTCCCAACAACAGAATTGGCGACTCCACTGGGGATATTTTACTCTTAGGGTTTCCGGATTCAAGAGAGGTTTTTGGGTAGTTTAAAGGAGTAGATTCTATGTTTCTTTGTTTGTTTTGTTTTATGTTAGGTCAGAGCTAGCAAGGAACCTGGTTATCAATACCAGTTTTTCCTTGACTGTTGCTTGACATTTATTATCGGGACACACAGAGGTACACGCGGCCTGCAGAAGGCATGCATGCGTGTAACCCGCGCCCTAACCTTCTACAACCCGCATTTGAATGCTTGCTGCAGAGGTTTCAGTAGCGTGTAGTATTCAGAAAGTTAGAGAGGCAGTCTCCTCTTCCCTGTCAGAAGTTTACCTTCTCAGGGGGCTTTTTGGATCCTGTTTGGGTCTTGCTGGTTTACTATCTTGTTTTTAGTCTGTTTTATTGTGTTTGCTATCGTTTGCATTCATTTTTCCCTTTTATGTTAAAGTAGAAGCATCCAAGCCTTTGGGAGACCCCGGTTGTCTGTACCAGAGGCCTTTTTCAGGTCTGGGCTACCTGTGTTTTGTTTGTCTTATCTTTTATACAGACCTACGGGCTGTTCAAGTTTATCCCGCGGGTACCCACGTGCTGTTATAGCTCAGCACGCGTTTGAACGCGTGCTGTTTCAGTGACAATCGCGGGCTTGATTGGTTTCTTTTCAGCTTGGGTGGGGTAGTCATCCCCTCCTGTGGCGAGAAGTGTTCCTCTCAGGGGTTTGAGTCTGGGGCTGCACAGTCAGCAGGTTAGGGCCTCCTATCCTTAGCCTGTGTTTTGTTAGTTGATGTTTTGATAGAAAAGACAAAATATTTTTATTTTTTTTTGTTATGGTTTTTAGACAAGCGTTAGAATCGATGCTTTCTTAATTGCTTTTGTGCATCTTTGCTCTGGTTCGTTGCGGTCTGCTCTTTAAGCCAGAACTTTATTTTGTTTTCTTGGTTTTGTGCTTGTCGTCATTTTCCCTTTATTGCTTCATTTTGCAATTAAATAAAAAAAAAAATTCTCTTGTTTCATTTTCTTCTTGGTTTGAAGATTGTGTTGTTGCATCAGTAGCTAGGAAGAAGTCTTTTTTCATAAGTTTTTCCACTGCATTTAGAGTATAAGTAGCTCGCAGATTTGAGTGAAATTACTTGGTGTTTGCTGCATGAAATCTTAGGAAAGTTGAAAAGAAAAGAAGTCTTTCTTGTTGAAAAGTTGTTGGTTTTTGCATTGTTAGTAAATTTTTTTGTTTCCAAGCATTTCTTGTTCATTTTTCTTTGACATCAGTTTCACTTTCATACCTTGTGACTTAAAAAATCCCATTAAAAGCAACAGTAATTAAAATCAGTTAGACTTTTTGTTTGTAGGGTGCATACACTAGCTCAGGACTAGGGCCTTGGAATAGGTTGGAGAGTAAATTCTCCAAGGCCACTCAAACCAAACATTGGAGTCTGTCAATAGGGAGTGTAGAAGTCCAGTTACGAAAAGTTATCCGGGACCCCCCTCTAACACAGGGGCTAAACACGAGGTCGCGTAAGGAAAGGTAGCGGAAATAACCCCTCCAAAGCTGGACCAAGCGTAGTGGAGAACACATATCGAGGATTTGTTGAGGGATTCCGTCGTTTTCATTTGCCACGAAGCTTCATGGGTCTCGAATCTATTCAAGGTCCTCAGTTGTCTTCCGGACCATGTTCTCTCGATACCCTTGACAGGTTTCAGGCTTGATACCCTGCTCATTGTGGTCTACCCGACTATCGACTGTACCCGCCTGGTGATTGTTCACGTGCTGGCAAACTAGTTACCAATATTTTCTAGGGACATACACGGGTGACTGCGGGGGTATACCGCGGTACCTAGGACAAACATCGGGCCATGCTTTGCAGAGTATACCCGGAGGGTGCTTCCGTATTCGAGTTGCACTTGCACCGGTAAGTTGCTCTAGTGTTGGTTGTTGTAACTGTTCTTCCTACTAGTTTAGTGTTTGCTTGATTTATCTTTTAGGGGCTTTCTTTTAGTGTGTGTTACTGTTTGCACGTGTAGAATATCTTAGCGTGTCGTGGATCTTCTCACACAATGGAGGATTCAAATCTCCGTCGATCACGAAGGCTTCTGGGCCTGCCGCCGGTTATACTGGAGCCACCCCCGCCACCATTGAGGCGGAAGCTAGACCATCAAGGGTATTTTGAAGCAACCGGGGCTTTTGAGCCCAAACAATTCCTAGAGGAATCAACCGCCAATATTGGTGGGGTTGAAACCTCAAACACTGATACCTTGTTGGACATTATTGTGCCAATTCAATTTTACGAACACCTGTCAATGCCTAACCCAGTTATGGAACCAAACTCTGTTACTTCAACTGAGAATTCTTCCATTCCCATCACTGTTGCTACCATAGGAGAAGCTTCTCCTAAATTTGCTTTGTCGACGGTCCGGGCCACCACGGTCTCAGCTGCAACTACGTCACACAGTGGACCGACCCCATCTATCATGGAGGCCACACCTCCTTACACACCTAGTGTGACAGGCCCTCCGTTTTCATATGGTATGCCTAGTCCAGGTACCAGTCCTGCACTCACTTACTCCACTTTACAGACTTTGGGTCTGGGGGCAGGGAGCTCTAACGCTCCTCTGCAGGGTCAACTTGGGGGCATTCTTGTCCCTTTCAACGCTTTTCCTTATGCTGGAGGTCATATCCCTCCTTCGTCCCCTTCGCTTGGTGGTATGCATCAGCAGTCCGCCGGGAAGCGTACACACACAAGTTCACTTGGAGCCGGGAGTCAAGGAACACCCACGCAAACTTTGCCAGTAGGTTCATTACCGTTTGTTTGGAACATGACATTTGGTAATAACACTTTCGCATCCACTGCTTTCCCATTTGGGGGCACACCCATTTTTGGACAATCTACTCCAGCACAGGGTACTATTCCTGCGCTGGGGGCACATATACCAGGACCTTGGAACTCAGGACAAGGATTCGTTCCTTCCTCTGGAATGTCGTTCTGGGGTAATTCTTTCCACAGTCAATGGAACCCCGGACAGACTTCTATGCCTCTCCCCTCGGGACCGGCATGGGGTAATCCTTCCCAAAGTCCGTCAAACACGATGAATGCCCAACATCTTATGTCCTTCATGGGGAATCATCCAATGATGTCTCCTCATATGCAAAACCCTTACGCTGGTCAGGGCCATGGTTTCTACCAGAATCCGGGCCAACAGCCAAACTTTTCTTGGCAACCTAGTGCCAGTCAAACTCCAGGACCCTTTTATCTAGGCTATCAGCAGCAACCTAAACTACCATTCTTGGCGACGTTACACTTTCCAGATTTTACATGGTTGTTAAATGATCCTATCTGTCACGATCCGCGTTGGCCTCCTATGCCAACGAAGTTGCCTTCGGACATTCCAAAGTTCAAGGCCAAGCCTAACGAAGATCCAGGTGATCACGTGACTACTTTTCATCTCTTGTGCTCATCTAACTCACTGAAAGATGACTCCGTCCAGTTGCAATTGTTTCAACGCACTCTTATTGGGAGTGCCGCGAAATGGTACATAGAGCTTGATCGTTCATGATATTCTTCTTTTGGCGAACTGGCAATGGCCTTCCTTAACCATTTCCAGTTACCTTTGAGATACGATGCCGGGACAGAGTTGCTAGCCAATTTCGAGCAGATGACAATGAACCATATCTCGGATCATATTCGAGAGTGGCGATGCCAAAAGAGTCTTATCAAGGTACCCATCCCACCAGCATTACTGCTAGAGTGGTTCCTTAAGTCTTTAGTTCCGCTATTATCCAAAGATGTCGCGAATTCAGGGGTTTTCTTCGAGGAAGATGCCATCATGAGGGCTCAACAGTTTGAGCTTATCTATTCTCAGTCTGGTCTATTGTACAACATCCTGTCGGATGCACCACAGTCAATACTGGATAAAACCAGATAGAGAGCCGGACCACATGCCGATGGTATCGTTGGTTCGGCACAAAATAAGCCCGCTGAGCAATTGACAAAACAATTGCAACAGTTATCTATACAACACTCAACGGCTAGCCAGACTACTGCTTTGGCTACTCCTCCTACCCAAATGTCGGAAGTACACTCCATACAGACGACTAACCCAAAGGCCACCCAGCAGCCTGAAGTGAAGAAAAAACAACGCAAGAAGAGTAAGGGGGATAAGAAACCGACTGATAATGCCGGTGAGGGCACCACGGAAAAGAGGAAGGCGAGGTATGCATGCAACTTATGCACGGAAGACAACCCGACCCATCTATGTTCTCGACTTGCGGAGGCCCAGAAGTTTGTCACACAGCAACAACAAGCCGTGTTGACTAATCCCTTTCAGCATGGGAAAAATTTAACTCAAGCCTCTACAAGTGTCGAGGGGGGAAGCCAAGAAAACTTCCCTCCCCCAAACAATTCATCTTCCGCGAATGTATATATGGTTAAAAGTGATGCTTTCATAATGACTAGAGCACACGACTATAGCAAATCAAGCGCCTCTGAGAAGGGAAAAGAAGCCGAGATCCCATCTCTTCCTCTACAGATCGAGAATACATTGGGTGAAACAATGACACGCATTCCAAAGGGTGCATTTGAGAGAGCTTCTCACAATCCAAATGCAAGGGCCGCCCAGAACTACTCTGTGGTGGAAGATTTGTCCCAAACCCCTTGTGCTATGTCTGCTTTGGAGGTCCTCCAAAGTTGCCCTGCTCGGAGGAAAGCCTTGTTGACTTCTTTAGGCTCTACTGAGACTTGTAACCCGGGTACCATCATGTTAGATACGACTGACTTGAAACCTCGTTTGCCTTACCACGTCGCGTTTCAGATAGTAGTGGCTCATCCCACGAAAATTTTTGCACGGAATATCTTCTGCACGGTGGCAGACGAGGGCGCTTCAACTTGCGTCATGTCGTTAGCATGCTGGAAAGCCATTGGTCAACCTGAGTTGTCTCCGTCACCTACTCTCCTCACTGCGTTCAATGGTCGTTCTTTCCGACCGCATGGCATCATTCCTTCTTTCCCTGTGAAGTTAGGGGGGAAGACTGTGTGCGTCGAAGTAGAGGTAGTTGACGCCCCCATCGACTACAATCTATTGTTAGGTCGTAGTTGGACTTACGCAATGCAAGCAGTGGTCGCTACAGTTTTCCGAGTCTTATTATTTCCACATGAAGGCCGGATAGTGACCATTGATCAGTTGTCCTTCTCTCGACCTGACCCAGCCTTGGGGGCATCCACGGTTCCCATGGTTGATAATCCTCAAGCTGGTGTCGTCAACGTCGGAGTTGTCTTGTGCCCATCTTTGATGGGTACTTTCGATTACCCACCTCCTCATGGCGATGTCAAGTTTATATCGACTCACCACAAGGCTGAGATCTTTCATGTTCCGTCGTTTCACACGACTTACTTTCAGGATCTGTGGACTCTTCCTTCAACATCAGCCACGATGGATGAGACAGGGCATGCTGGCATGGCCACACCCTTGTCGGCCGCTGAAGTAGCGTACTCTTTGGTCCAGCAAGCTTTAGCTACTCCTGATCCGACTCCCGCACAAGAGTTGGATCCACTTCTTGAGCCTATCTGGGCTCAGGATTCTCTTGCAAACATTGATTCGTTAGATTTAGTCTTGCCTTCTGACGAAGCCATAATCGAAGCAATGACTGGTCCGGACAAACCCTGGGAAGATCTTCATCACAGATCATATTTCCTCCAAGAGTTACACTGAATTGAGGCAGGAGAATTCACTATCACCATGACGGGAGATCAGCCTTGTCCCATTAACCTCTTAGCTACACAGGATATTTATGCTGAGGGAAATATGGCGACTATCACTGCCACGATACCTATCAATATCTCCCGAAACCCCGACATCATGGAGAATGTCTTCGTCGGAGCGGATTGCTCCCTCGAAGAGATTCAGATTTACACAGATCTTTTTAAAGAATTCCGCGATGTTTTTGCTTGGTCTTACGAGGAAATGCCAGGCATCGATCCGAAAATAGTTGAACACAAAATCACAACGTATCCTGATGCTAAGCCTGTTCGACAAAAAATTCGTCCAGTTAATCCTAGGAAATCAGCAGCTATCAAAGCTGAGGTTGAGAAATTGCTCAAGGCTGGGTTCATAAACCCTATTCATTTGACTCAATGGGTGTCAAACCCCATGCCGGTCAATAAAAAACAAGGCACGATTCGTGTCTGTACCGATTTCCGTGATTTGAACAAGGCATGTCCAAAAGATAATTATCCAACCCCATTCATCGACCAGATCATTGATGAGTGCGCCGGTTGTTAAGCCTTTTCATTCATGGATGGTTTTTCGGGCTATCACCAAATTCAAATCAAACCCGAGGACCAACACAAAACAACATTCATTTGTCCGTGGGGTACATTCGCCTATCGAAAAATGCCTTTTGGTCTGAAGAATGCTGGAGCCACTTTTCATCGGGCCATGTCTTTTGCGTTTCATGACCTCAAACATATAGTCGAGGCCTATCTAGATGATTTAGCATCACGCTCTCGCAAGCGAAAGGATCATCCTACACACCTCAGACTCATCTTCGAACGCTGCCGCTACTTCCAGATTCGCTTGAATCCCAACAAGTGCAGCTTTTACGTCAAGTCAGGACGTTTGTTAGGTTTCATTGTTTCAACAATGGGGATCATGGTCGATCCTCTTAAGGTGGAGGCAATAGTCCAGTTTCCCCCCCCACGCACAATCTTACAACTTCAAAGTCTTCAAGGCAAGGCGAACTTCTTACGACGCTTCATCGCCAACTATGCCGAAATCACCAAGGGCTTCATGCGTTTACTGAAGAAAGATGTTCCCTTTTTCTGGGATGAAGCAGCACAACGCTCTTTCGATGCATTGAAACACGCCCTTACAACCGCACCCCTACTACGACCACCGAATTATAACAAGGATTTCCTATTATATCTGGCTGCCGCAGAGTCAACCATAGGCATGGTTTTAGTTCAGGAAGATGATTCGTTTTCTGAATACGTGATCTATTACCTGAGCCGAGGCCTCGTAGGACCATAACTTAATTATACTCATCTCGAGAAACTTGCGTTGGCAGCAGTTCATGCTGTTCAATGGTTCCGTCACTATGTTCTGTTTTGCAAGACCACCGTCATAGCTGTCGTGAATCCATTCCAGTACATGTTGACATGACGAGTTATCGGCGGCAAAATCAGTAGATGGATGGTCATCCTTCAAGAATTTGACTTAGACTTCGTTTCAGCAAAGTCCAAGAAGTCATTGGTCTTCGTAGAACTTATTTTGGAACTTCCGGTTGAGTCAGGTGATGTTGTGCCTGAGGAATCGCCTATCCGGGGGGATATGTTTTTGATTGAATCGTCAAACCCCTGGTACAGAGATATACTGATCTATCTCCAGACTTTGAAGTGCCCCACCTCTGCTTCTCATGATGAGCGTCGACGGATATGCCATCAGGCCAAGAACTATTTCATATTCAATGATACGTTGTATCGGAGAGGTGTAGACTGTATCTTGCATCGATGTCTCACTCATGAGGAGGCCGTCATAGTGCTCAACGATTGTCATACAGGAGCCTGTGGCGGTCATTTATCTGGGTTGGAAACAACCCAAAATATTTTACGAGCAGGTTACTTCTGGCCCACACTTATTAAAGATTGTATCGAGTCGGTCAAGAAGTGCCATCCGTGCCAAATCTTCTCACGGAAGATGAGGGCACATCCAGCTCCCATGTTTCCTGTTATCACCGTCGGTCCCTTCACTAAGTGGTGGATTGATTACACTACTTGCAACCCCCCATCAGCCAGGGGGCACCGCTATATCATTGTAGCTGTCGACTACTTCACTAAGTGGGTCGAAGCTATGCCGACGTTCAAAGATGATGGAGAGACTGCAACTCTCTTCTTATTTAACCAAATTATAGCACGGTTCGGCGTCCCGAGAGAGATTGTCACTGACCATGGCATCCACTTTCAGAACCAAATGATGTCCGATTTAACATCAAATCTTGGGTTACGGAAAGAACATTCCTCACCTTACAATCCCCAAGCCAATGGGTAGGTGGAAGCTGTTAACAAAACGCTCAAGACAATGCTGCAACGAACCATCAACTCAGCCAAATCCAACTGGCATTTGATGTTATACTCGGCATTATGGGCTTACCAAACCTCAGTTAAGACTGCAACCGGTTTCTCACCTTTCCAACTCGTTTATGGGTTGGAGGCAGTTTTGCCCATCGAATGTCAAATTCCATCTCTGAAATTGGCAGTACAATTATTGCTAGACACTTCACCACTTGAAGAACGGTTAGTATACCTTGAGTAGCTTGATGAGCAGTGTCGCGATGCGGTGCTGACCAACGAGGCTCATAAACATAAAATTAAGTGTCAATATGATAGGTCCATTCGTCCTCGGGTTTTCTCTGAGGGCGACCTTGTCCTGATTTATGACCAAGATAAGGACCCCCTAGGGGTAGGAAAGTTTAAACCCATGTGGTTTGGACCCTTCATTGTTAAGGAGGTTTTAAAGAAGGGCACTTATCGTTTGGTCGATTTTGAAGGGAATGCTTTGGCGGAGCCTAGGAATGGGCTCTACCTCAAGAAGTATTACTCATAGAACGGTCACTGTGGGTAACTTTTTGTAACATATGCATAGTCTTTGTGCTATTGATTTTTTACATTTCTTTTGAAAAACGTGTCATGGACATGTCATTAATGTTATCTTTCGTCATTATGGCATATGTCAAGTGAGTCTGAAGTGTTCATTGGGTATGCGGACGGTGCTAGTCGACACACGCGGAGGCTTGCCTCCGTAGCTTGGGTAATCTTTACACCACAAGGTCAGTTGTTATCTTCCGGAGGGATATGCTTAGGTGACACCACAAACAATGTTGCTGAGTATAGCGCAGTTATTGAGTTGCTTCGTGACGCTTTGTCATTCGGTATCTCTCGTCTCTGGGTCTATCTAGACGCTCAACTGGTTGTGTCGCAACTAAACAGAATATACCGGGTGCATGACCCAACTTTACACCGACGATTCCTTAGGGTACGTCTCTTGGAACGCAACTTTGATTATGTTACATATTTTCATGTTCCTAGGAGTCTAAATCAAATCACAGATACTCTAGCTAATCACATTTTAGATTGGCATCTTGATCACACATAAAAAGATCATGATCAAACACATGTAAATACATTTTTGCACACATAATCCATAAAGACACAAAAAATAAATAAAAACCATATATAAACATCCGAAAATCCTCAGAGTACATAGATGGGTGCAAGCGCCTCAAAAAATGGGGACCATAACGAGTCACTGGGCTTACGCCCTCAAAAAAAATATATACATATCAGTGCTCGTGGCACATAAAAGTCTCAAGTCTATTCAAGGCCTATGGGCCCTGTTATAATCATGTACAGCCCGACCCAAATGCCTAAACAATCGGACCCATGTCCGAGGTACCCCCACCATATGAGTCTGCATCGAGGGCGGCAAGTCCTCTATCTCTGCCATGTGAACTGTGTGAGTGAGCTCAGTGAAGTTCCGCTCAATCTGCCTAAGAGCCCTCTCGGCCTCTCCTGCTGGGAGGTTCCCTGCTACTGCTGCTCCCCTGACGACGGCAGCTACGGCCTCTGGCCGTGGGCGGCGCTTGTTCCATGCATAATCGACAGGTCGCATGGGTCCCACATATGCACGCAACACAAAGTTCACCCATCAAAAACTTTGTTGTACAAAAACATGATATATATCAAAAAGACATAAAAATTACATATGCAAACAAAAAAAACTGTACAGGTGGAGACTTACCCATCTCCCCTCGCCCCTCACCAGGAGGCACTAGTATCGTCGGATCTCTGGAAAAGTCAATCCCTACATATGGGTAATCCTCGATAGCTAGGATCTGTCGCGACAACCACGCAAAAAAGTCGTCATTGAAGGCCTTTATGGTCCTTCCACCACCCTATCGCGGCAGCAATGCTGCCCATCTACACACTGCAGGGAAAGTCGCCAGATGTCCTCGTACTGTCAGCCGAGGACTGAAACATGAAACTCTCTCAAAAAAGAATGAACACAGGATGGTCCCAAACCCGAAGTTCCTGTGTGTCCGATGTCTGCAAGCTGTCAGCTGACCTGTCATGCTTGTCAGTAGTGTAGTACTCCAGTCAAAAATTTGTGCATTCATGCACTGAATTGCACAGTTCATCGATGTGCGCGATGCCTGATGCACGGCTGCAGAGCCGGTAATTCGCCCAATAAGCGATAAGATAGTCTGAAGGGTAAGGAAAGTGATACTACTAACAGGTATCGAGGAAGTCCTCTGATTGGTCCCAGCCACGCAATATTCCTCTATCAACTCCGTGACTTTTCTCGGCCCCGCAGGAAAAGTCTGGAAGTTGACGGATTCCCCTCTCCTCGAGAGGCCCATCAAAAAGTAGATATCCTCGGTGGTGGGCACCAAGGATTTCCCCTCTATCATAAAAGCCTCTGCATCTGGGTGCCAATAATCAACCAAGGCATTCAGTAGCCTGGGTTGAGCGTGCATAAACGGACACAGATTTTTTTTTACCAAGCCACACTGCGACAACACGACCATAACGTTCGGATCTGTAGCCACTGCCTCATTGGCATCCTCATGCTCCCTCTCTCTCCACTGGACATACATCATGCCAAAAACACAAAGCAAAATGAGGGAGTTAGGTCTTCATTCAATCACAATTTTCCATCACACAGGGGCACCCGCGAGCTGTCGAGGTGACAGTCGCGGGTACCCGCGTGCAGTTTTGACTTTGAGCGCGGGTACCTGCGGGCTGTCCCTGGACAGCCCACGTTTTACTAGGGCTGACCTCTTGGAGGTCGATGGCCGCCCCCAAAACCAACTTAAAAGACATAAATTAAGTATTGAATTGCAAGATTAGGGAGTTTGTACTTACTTGGTCCAAGCAGAAGTTCGTTTCGTCCACTGAATCTCCCGGAATCACGATCTTTGGCAAAGGGGGTCTTTTGGCTCCAAAGTCAATTTCCAAATCAGCAATGGTGATAATGAGCTGCCAACTTCTATTTATAGACTTTTTGGCCTCTTTTTGTCACTCTTTTGGCCCCTTTTATCAGTTTCTTTATACCAAAAACCATTTTGAGTGGTTCCGGAGTTATATGGGAGGGTTTTGATCAGGTATTGGGACATTTTTCATTGAGTTTCAGAAAATAAAATATATATATATATATATATGGACGGTCCATAAAATAATTTTCAAAAATCAACTTGAGCATATAGAGTAGGATTTCATCCCCATTGTTGCGTCTCATTGCCTTTTTGTTCTTACGATATAGGATCGATCCCATCCGGTTGTGACACAGAACCGTCATATCTGCTCTAGAAGTGTCGCAACTTGGTGGTAGAGCTTGCCAAAACATGGATGCCCTAGGTAGTTCCTGGTCGCATTATGGTGTCCATGACCATTTCTAACAACACTGTAGGCTCGGGAGTCCGTATAGTCTTTCCGGAATACGAGTTTGAGACTCATTTGCATGGGTATTTTTCACTCTTTGTCTTACCCTCCGGACTCCCAAATCATAACGGGTCTCCTTTTAAGCCCTTTTCAGACCCTCTAAACATGAAAATATTGTCGAGCGATCTTGTGACCCTTCACGCTCGTTAAACTGAAATTTGAAGTCACGTCTGTC
>ML797348.1:35632-74154 GCA_009831015.1 Picea engelmannii | reverse complement strand
ATTTATTATTGAAATAATTTATTTTGTATTCACTTTGAATTATAATAAACTCATCACTTCATTTTATTATTTATTAAAATCTCTTAAACCACATTGATTACTTTGACCTTTTGGGGCTTCTAGATGACATATGAGGGTCCTCCAACTTCGTAAGGCCATAACTCTCAAACCGTGAGGAGTTATGTGACGTTATACATACCACCAGAAATGTCATGACATGTAATATCCATATAGAATATTATTATCTAAAAATATATCATAACTCATACCGTTACCCATCAAACAAACTTGGGTCCATTACCCAAACCTGGGGTCTCCAACTTCTCATGGCCATAATTCTCTAACCGTGAGAAATTATGTGATGTTCCACATACCAACAGAAATGAAATGACAAGCACTATCCATATAGGATATTTTCCCTGACAAATTCACTTTCCTTCATCTCATTATTCCATAATTAAGCATGGGTTCTCTTACTCCACAAAGCATCTTCCCGTGAGGGCTTTCACCATAAGGGGACCACTTTGGAGTTCATCCATATTTAATTTTTATCAATAATGAAAAAACAATAATGAGTCATATTTATATCAAACAGTATTGGGTCCATTACCCAAACCTTTGTGCTATGGGTCTTTCTTCAAGGGTTGACATCAATGACAACCAACCTTAATGAACATGAACTAGTGTGCCAAAAATAGAAATTTATCTAACACCCCCCCTGAACATCACTATGGAGTAAAAAATGAGTCCCGACTACTAGGACGCATTAGGTACTCATTTACAATGCAACTAATGAAAACTGAATAAAAGTGAGGAAAGAGGGAAAACCATGCGGGGACAAAACCCCCACTCAAAAGATAATGTATTAAAAGAAGAAAATGGAAGCTACTAGAATTTGTTTTTCTTCACTGCAAGATGATCCTGCAAAGTCTGAAACTTCTGCTCACTAAAAGTCTTCATAAATATGTATAAATATTTATGGATCTGATGAAGTCCTTTGGAAACCTGTAGGGCCTTGTACCTCTTGATCCTGTGGACCCATCCGCACCTGAAAATATTCCTTTCTGGTGGAAGTGGAACCAGATACCAAGTCTGATTCTCTAGGAGAGAGTAATGCTCCTCCTGCATGGCTTCTTTCCATAATGGATTTCCCACAACCTTATTGTAGGTTTGCAGATCAGTAGATTGAACCATATAGCAATGCATAGGCATCGCAAGTTTTGAACCTGAAAGTACATGAGAAGGCTCCTCATGATGAGATCGAGTCCTCCTCGAATCCAATTGATTCCCTACATGAATACCTATTACATGAAGTGTTAACTGTGCCTTCTTGGGAATCTGCTGAAGCTTCAATGCTGGCTTCTTATCTGGATGTACTGCCTATTTATTTCCATGTACAGAATCTGAGTGTATGGAATCATCTCTGATGTCTGAAACTGATGGAAGCACAAGAGTATATGCATGTTGCATTGGAGGTGCATGAAAAGTAATCTCCTTATGTGTAAGTAGAATAGAGGAGTCATCATCAGAAAACTTAGTGAATTTATACAACCTTGACTTGTGATCCACCTCAACAATTGCAATGATGGAATTTCCATGCATGTCAATTACTAAAACTGAATCTGATGTAAATTCAACCTTTTTACCTTTCTGAGTGATCTGATAAATTGAGAGAAGATTCATAGAAAGATTTGGAACATTTAAAACATTCTCAAAACTACCATTATGGAGTTCCACTCTCCCTTCTCCTGCTACTGCTACTGGAGTATCATCCCCCATGATAATAGGGGGTCTTGAGCATGGACTCAAAGAAGAGAAAAATTCCTCTTTTATATGATGGGATGCGATATAATCTATAATCCATGAATCAGATGAGGAATTAACTGCAACAAGAGCATGATGATTATCTTTCTTAGGAGCGTGATCTTCTTCCTTCTGCTTCTTGACTCCCTCTGGAATGAAGTTTCCAAGGTTTTTCTGTTGAAGTGCCTGTGCCATAAGATCAATATGTTTCTTCATGCATGTGGATTCTTCATGATTCAATTTATTGTAGTAAGTGCACTTCTTTCCCTTATTCTTTATCTTTGAATCTGAAGAGTCTTTGGAACCTGAAGAATCGTTAAAGGGATTGGAATATCCCTCCTTCTCATTCTGGTTCTCCTTCCCGTTCTATTTGGATGATACTTTTCCATCATGCATGGTGAGTGCATGTGATTTGGGATCCTTGATTAGGCCCATCTGAATGAGTTTTTTCTACTCTTTTGTAAGAGACTCAATGAACTGAGCCAACGTAGGAATTTTCCAATTTCTTCCAAAAAGACATCTGCTAGAATGGAAATTAGAGACATATACAACATATTATGGTCCTATCTTGGCCAAGATTGTTAGAATAATTTATTTCTCTTGTGTAGAATTGTCAATACCACATTCACCCCAGCTCAATAGCAAAGATTTGAATTTAGTAAAAAAATCCTGTGTATTATCAAAACTTTTAGGGTCTACGGTATTCAACTTACCTCAAGCATATGACCGCACATCTCATCCTGCTTTCTAAAGAGTCCTTCCAAGGTGGTACAAATATCATTTAGATTCTTTCATGCGGCAACATGAAATCATAAATAAGTGTAGATTAAATCAAGAGGTAGTCCCGTGGCCTCATCCTTACGGTTCACCCATATGGTCTTCTCAAGTGCTGATGTAGGTTCTCTTTCTGTCGCCATCGTCAAATTATACAGTCCTTTTCTTTTGAGTTGGAATGTGGCCTTCAGATTCCATTCAAAATAGTTGTACAATGTGAGTATTATCACCAGAATTGATTGAATAAGTTTCATTGTCTCCATCCCTGCTATTGATACTGAAAAGATCCTGAAAACCCAGATCATGGATTCCGAGATATGACTGGCGGTGTTATGGAAACTATAGATATGATAAAACAACTATATATCCTAAAATATGATGTGGGTTTTGGATATTTTTGGTGAGCATGAGAATCCCTATGTTATACATCTCTAGTAAAAATTTCAGCCCAACCCATATCACAAATTTTGAGAGATGGCAATTTTACTGCAGAAAACCAATTTTGGAGGGTTGTTGAATTGTCGCACCCTAGAGAAGGATGAAGTGTGATTATGATGAATCGTCGCACCCTAGTGAAAGAAAAGTTTGAGAGCGATCGTCACACCCTTTGATAAGGATAGGCCATGATGATTCCAATCGTCGTACCTTTCGATAGGGATAGGCCGCGACGATTGCAGAAACTGGGTTTACTCAAGGACTCTTTCGCTCTTCTCTGGCTTGTCTAGGTTGCTCCAAGCAACTCGACTCTGATACCATGTCAGTGTTTCATGGAAACTTGCACAAGAGACCTAGCTAAAACATACACAAACAAAGCTTATCAAGAAAAGGAAGAGAGATACACAATGAATAATGAGAATCAATGTATATTATGATCTAATCAATGAGTGAGTGATCTTCACTCATATAGGTAATGAAATCCTATAATTAGTAATGCATGCATAATAGTGATGGTATAAGATTAGAAATTCTAAAATAGAACTAGTCAATTAACTCCCAATGAACTAGTGTTACCCCCACTGAACTAGTGTGCCAAAAATAGAAATTTCTCCAACATACTGAAGTAAAATTGAGCCGGATGTGACTAAAATATGATTTCATTTCTTGGCCAATAATTATTTGGAACCATGATTCAATAAAATCAACTCTCGGTGGTTTCTCATGAGTGCTACTATCTTTGGTTAGATGATATGTTTCCCCTTTGAAAAGTTTTTCATCTTTTTCCTTCTCCCCAACCACATCCAAGATTCTCGATTCAATGGAAATCTCCTGAAAGCATTCTTCCTTCACACAATAACCATGTTTCTATGGTGAGGTTGCAAAGATAAATTGTTGTTGAACATTTGTAGAGAACTGTAAGGTTACATTTTGTTCTTCACCAACAATTTCATTATCTTCAAAAATAAAACATACCACCCATGTAACCTCTTGTTGTAGATTCCCTTATTTTGATGCTTGGAAGATATCTTCTTCATTGAACTCTACTCATGAAGAGAAATCAATAACATAAAATTTTGATGTAAAGTGATGAATTTTACCATTACTTGTGTTCATTCAATTTAGAAATTCCTCTTGTGGCTTTGTGTAAATTGGTTGTCGCATTTGAGAACCTACTGCAACATTTTGATCATCATTATATTGAATGAAATCCTTGTATACATCTAGTGGAGGTTCTTTAAATTCATATTTAAACTCATTATGATCATTAATCTCAAATTGAGTACATGAGAGGTCGAAAGTTCCCTCGAATGGAGCATGTAGAGGATGGTATTTTTCTTGAGTTGAAACTTTAGGGTTCTCATTTTTTGTTTCAAGAACAAGATCTAATTTTTTTTTCACATCTTTCATAAACAAATTCTTCTACATCCATTCCTTCATTGTCTTGGAACAATATTGGGAAGTTCAATAGATTAGAATTGGTTTCATGAATATTTCTTTCAATGACTTGAGCTCCCTGCATTAACCCTTTCTCGCTATACTTTCCCTCTTGCATCAATAAAAATATCAAATTCACAGGCAAGGAATTTTCATAACAACTAAAAATGATGACTTCATTTGGAAACATTTCTTTAGGAATATCATGAAGATTTTTCATAAATATGAAAGTGAAATCTTTGACTATCTCGTCTTCATTCATATGGATTTCAACCAACTTCAAGAAAACAAATTATGGATCTTTCCTTTGGAAATATTGATCGACAAATCAATTTTCCAATAAATCTCAACAAGTGATGGTTCCAAGAAACAATGAATAAAACCATTCACTAGCATCTTCCTTTAGAGTTGAGATAAATAATCGACATGCAACATCATCTTCAACCACATTATAAATATCACAAGAACTATCAAACTTAACCAAATGTTTTTCTGCATCCTCTAAAGTATTTCCGAAGAACATGGGAAACTTCTCCATGAAAATATCTGGCAAGGGACGAACTTCTCCTTACAAATTGAGTGGACTTTTGTGCAACCGTTTATTTCTTTGGGTACCTTCTCCCTTTATTGTAACTTGAAAAACTTTTTTTGGGGTTGACGGGGAAAGAAAAATGTCATCACAAAATGAAATAAACTCCTTGGAGGAATATTTATATAGATCTTCTTGAAATTTTGAAATATTTTTGGTGGAATCACCAAGGAATTTTTCTTTAGAATCTAGAGTTTCAATGATGGAGTCACTAGGGAGATCATCCTCCCAAATATTTGATGGATCTTTGGTTCTAGAGAAATAAAGCTTTCCAAATGCAAAGACTAAACCTCCATGAATCATTTAGACAATCTTGGCTTATATCAATAGCCACATATATGGCTATGAAATAATCCTATTGATATTTTTAGGAAGAGACTTGGAATAATAAAATGAAAAACACTCAAAAACTCATCCTTATGATTGATCTATGATATAAAAACAAAAAGCTTTGAGATAAATTGTGTAGAAGAAGAGGAAGCAAGAAAAAATGGAGATATTTATTTGTTGATCAAAGAGTTGGCTACAGATTGATGGTTGAATAATTTTATATCGATGATCCAACCCTTTCTATTCTGATATTCTAACCTTGATAATATCAACCTATCTTTAATGGTGCTTTTTTTTTTTTAAATATGCTCCCAATGCTTCTATGAAATAGCTAGGGTTTTTGTTCTTCTAGAAGCTTCCACATACTTCTTATTTTTCGAATTAATTCTTTATTAAATTCTTATTACTGATCTTAGATCATTGAAATTCATTCCTCCAAGTAGGACCCACTTCATCCTTTTATAAAAGTTTTTTAATAAACTTTATTTCTAAAATGTGAAGTTGATTGTCTAAAAAAGTAGATTGTGTTTTAATTTTTTGAGCATGATGAGTGACTTCTCATCCATGTAAACCATTATAGAAATAATATTCATCATTCCATATTTCCAACGAGTCCTTTCGAGTGAATTTTGGAGTTCTGGATCTCAACTTATAACCTCGGGAAGTCAAGGTTCCAAACATATTTCCCAGCAAGTCATGGAAAATAGTTGACTGATGTTTTAATTTCTGGAAAAATTGTGGCCAAATTCAACGACTAAAACTTATCACACAGTCTTCCTTTTAAAATTATCTTTTCAATGAGGTATCTCTTTCCCCCAAAAAATGTCTAAATCAAGAGTTATAAGCTCTGGAAGATCGTTTCTTAGTAGTCGTCGATCTAGTGCGTGGATCAATCTCATCCCTTGATTTAATTCCAACTTTTTAGTCCCACATGCATTGTCACGGGTGTAGTATTAGTGTTTATAATGTAAATACCTTCCACATAATTCATGTGAAGTAAAGGAGATTATGGAGTTCTTAGTGTATCTCTCGTTCCTTAGAAAAATTCATAACTTAGTAAAATTTTGGTTGCCCAATTATCGCCCAGTCACTACCCAGTCAACCTGTAAATGCCTGACACGTCACATCCAATCACCACCTAGTCACCTACCATGTCACTATTCAATCATATTTTTATGTCCATGTGTCACTCGTGGGTAGGTCCATGCCACTACCACATGTCATCAAGGGATGGGTTCACCTCACTACCATGTGCCCACATACAATAAGTCTAGATTTCCATGTGTCATTGGGAGGTGTGACAAAAAATAAAGGGAAATAACTTAAGATAAGAATGGTTGTTGAGAAATAATATTAAAATAAATGAAGTGTTCGTGGGGTTACATGAATGTGGAAGTAGGTAAGGAGGTAATACTTGGTAAAAAGAGTTGTGAACATGTCTAAGTATAAAGCAACAGGGTAATGAGGTTGCAGTGGGGTTGTGATAAGAGTTATACAATTCACCACAGACCCATGGTAAGTAAGACTTATTAAAAATGAGTTGTAAAAAATACTAAGTGTTAAGTGAAGTGGATCGGGAGGATCGGGATCATGAGGAGTCACAAAAATCACTGTGGATCCACGGTAAGTGATAAGACAGTTGACTAAGTGTTGAGATAAATTATGTGAAATATGAAAATAATTACGTGAAATATGGAAAGGAAATATGAAAATAATTATGTGAAATATGGAAAATAAAAAAGGGAAAAAGGAAAATAAGAAAGGAAAATAGGAAATGGGAAATGGAAAAGAAAACAAAATGGAAATGGAAAATAAAAATAGAAAAATGAAAAATGAATGTAAAGATGACTAAGTATGGAATATGGAATAGGTTAATTATGGAGATTAGAGTAGAAGAGAGAAATGGAAAAGAAAAATGACGTATAGATAGGAGAGTAAGGAATGTGAGAAAGAAAAGATGGCTAAGTATATAATATGGAATAGGTTAAAGTATGGAGAGTAGAGTGGAAGAGAGAAATGGAAAAGATAAATGACTAAGTATAGAGAGGAGAATAAGGAATGTGAGAGAGAAATGACTAAGTGTGGGATGAGAGTATGAAGAGAAATAAGGGATACTAGAGAAAGTTGTAAAAATGTCTTAGTATGGATATGGATGGAGAATGATGAGATAATGAATTGTACAAGGAATGAGAAAATGGAGTGGGAAAATGACTAAGTATGGAGATGGAGAGGAGATGGAAAGTGTTGGAGGAGGTGAAAGGAGGGGGAAATGTAAGTTGAAACATGACTAAGTGTTTCACATGGAAGAAGAGGGGAGGGGAAGAGGGGCACAACATTTATAAAACATTTCTCAACAATTCTTCGAAATTCTTCTTGTGATATCTTTGTAGGCAGTTGGATAAAATTATGAGTATCTTGGGCATACAGACTCATATTTTGATTCCACAAAATGCATGAAGAAGATGAGACTGAGGACTACACCACAAGATTATGATTGATTAAAATTTCCTTCTTCTGATATCAATTTTTTAATTATTCCAAAGAAGGCAAAAGAAAAATCCACGTAAGGGGAATGGAGAGAGAGTTATAATATTATAATGTAAATATGAAGAATGTAAATTCTTAACTCCTGAAGTTAATAAAGGGCATGAGATGCCATCTAATGAATATTCAAGTTGTTGGAAAATATTGCAACACTAAGGAGATGATTCCAATATTAAATGAGTGCTATTGGGATGAGATAAATCTATAGAATGCTAAGTGTATTCCAAATATACAAAAGGGAAGTAAATTAAAGAAGAACATAATATTTTCAACTGATTTTGAAATGGAAATAGAAAGAATACATATGAAGTGGGAAGTATATATATGCTTGGTATTGGTTTCAAATCATAATGAAATTTATATTTCCTTGGAATGAATTGATATGAAGCTTGGAATGGCACGAATTGCAACATTATGAAGTATTGGAACATCCCAATAATTAAAGTTAAAATTGGATTAGGATTGGCCAAGGACTAAGGTTGTAATATTGCTATGCTATGGAAATGAGGAAAGGCCAAGATGGCCTTGGTTGGAATTTCTCAAGAAAAATGGATAAATAATTTCAACAAACAAATAGAGTGCAAAGGTAGAGAAAAACAAGAGAAAATACTACTTCCATAGTTAGATGAGATCTTAAGGAAATATAAGACAATAAAATAGTTGCATATTCTTAGATATCAAGTGGAGCAATGGATGTTAGGCATGCCATCCATGCACTTGTGAAAAAGAAAGGGAGTTTCTCACATCCATTTTATTTTTTATTTTTGAAAAGTTGCATGCCATTAAGAAATTAGCACGTATAAATGTATGTGTGTGTGTGTATATAAATCAGTTCATGTATACAACCAAGGGAACCCTAGACATGCATATGGAATTGGAAGAGAGTTCCTTGACTTGTCACTAGATTTTTTTTGTATGAACTTGTGGATATTTCTATGTGTTGATAAATGTTCTTAAGAGCCAATTATTGAGGCACAAGAATGTTTCTAAATGCAAGAGGAATTAGTTGAAATTATGTAGTTATTTGAAAACATGGGTGTACTACAAAGGGAATGAACATTTGTATGAACGATGTCATAATTATATGTATTTTCATGAATTGACTCAATGTAATATATTGTTGGCTATGTAACTAGGAATGCATGAAGATAAGGAAACACCTACAAAGTGTATGGTGGAGGAATTGGGTATATTTCCATGAGGCAACACTAAAATAAGGTAATGTCTAGGATGTTTGACATCTAAACATGTATGGTGAACCATGCCAATATTGCATATGTGAAAGGGTATGCATGTTGAACAACCATGTGTCAAATAATGGTGTTGATAGGATTAGAGTGCTTGGAATTAGTGCACCACTATCCAATGGTCTCTCCAATTACACTAGTAACTTGGATTGTGGCCTCCTTGCTTGCATTAAAGAGAACTCAATGGAAAGAATATTACAGAGGAACTATTGAGCAAATAAATGAAAGATATTCCCTTGTGTTGTGTTTGGGTGAAGAAGAAGGTGTCTAGATTGTTGATTAAGTGTCGGGGAGGTGTTTGGAATATGTTCCCATCATCGGATAAAGATCGTAACTTTTCATGAAAGATTACATGGTTCAACCATATGCTATATTGTCTTGAATGAATGAAAGTGTCCATTAAGGGAGCCATTTGATTGTGTAATTCAATCATTGTTCATATATGAATAATGCATATCATTATGAGTTATTGTGGTAATAATTGCACATATGATTGTTTGTGTCGAGTCAATATTTGTACTAAAATTGCAGACATGACAAATGATACAACATTGCAGAAAAATATTAATAACAAAATGATTGAATTATGGGTGTTCATAATTATAGGATCATTATATGGCAGAAAATGGATTTTATGCATAAATGTATGTTGGCTGAGTAATAGTTTGGATGAAAAATGGTTTTTCAAGAGGGAAAATAGAGCATATAGAATTGTCTTGAACATGGGAAATGATAATGAGCCAATAATGAAGACCGGAATACCACATACAAACTTGAAAGCTAAGCATTATGAGAATGTTATTATATTATTTGAATCTAATTGTTGTAATAAACTTATTCAATTCCAATTGAAAGATAAAGAGATAACTCATGATAGTTGTATATTTATGACATAGGTGAGATGATGGATCCATATAGTCAATGGATGATGGTCGATCCTTATGCCAATTATTGATATCTTCCAGATAATGATTGGATTGAGTAGCATGTAGGACTAGCATGGGAATTATATTGGTGAGTAATATTCTTGCTTGCACTTGATGGGTTGGAATTTTGAGGGACTAAATTGCAGAGAAGAAAATTTCCAAAGCATTGTGGATGGACATGAAGAGTAACATGGATGAATATTTAATGTTAATATTCATTAGACATGTTGATCTAGATCAAGTGGAATGATGTGTGGGGTGTGTCCAAAAAGACAACATGAAACCTCACGTGTGAAATCCATGTGAAATGAAAATATATTTATATAGATAATTATTGGGATAACATTGCATACATATTCTTGTATATCACATATATGTGTTTCAATTTTGAATGTTGACCTCCTATGGATGAAATTATTGTGCATAGTAATGGTTATGATGGGTATGTCTTCTTTTATGATTATTGTAGGTATATGTTGGAATGATAAAGACTTGAAAGTATTACAATACAAGGAAATGAATTGTTCAATGTTGTTGTTGGGTCCTCAATTTGAACTCTTTTTTTCACTTGCATGCATAAAATTCCTTTTGAAACTATGCCTATGAACTCTCTTACACCCTATTATCACCTCTTTTGCCACAATTATTCCCCTATCTATAGGTTATGTATATCAAGGACACACTCAAGGTAAATTTGTCTATATTTTCATATTTTAACCTTTCTATGTGCAATTTTGTATGAAAGCCATTTTATTAACAAGTCACTGCAAAATCATAGATTTTGTAGCAACTATATATATATTCATGTAACTGACTATTTTGAGGGACAATCTTTGCACATCATTTGCAAACAAATGAGGCTGAATTAACGAATTATGGGACATGAGTTTTGTGCAACATATGATCATTTGAGTAAGATGTGGTAAGGTTTCTCCGAAAATGCATGATAAGGGATTTATGGGAATCTTTTGAAAGAATTTTTATGGCAATTTCCAGAATTTTCTGTAGTGGTCATTTTTAAAATCATTCATTGATTCGCATGGTTGTGCCTAGTAAGGAGAAAATTGAGCCTATGGGTTTTATTAGTATATGCCGAAATATGGTTTTTGTAACACCCCAAGGTCGAACCCCTGTTGAATTCTAATTATGTTTATAGGCTGGTGAGTCGAGTGGTTATAAGTTGAGAGACTTATGTGTTTATTAGGTTGGTGAGCCAGATGCTAAGGCCAATGAGCCTGATTTTTTGTATATGTAAACACTCACATCATTAATAAAATTACACTGATGCGTGTAGACTGAACATGAAGAAGAGTTATGGGGGACTAATCTCCACTAGGTAGGGTAAGGGAAGGGGGATAAGTGTCTAGGCCTAGGGGATAAGCTAGAGGGATTACCTCTAAGGGAATAATATTTTATTATTATTTCCCAAAATCTATGGTTGATGCCCCCTTTTTCCACATTTCGGAGGACACTTCAACGTAGACCTGAGTCACCCGCATGTCATACCCACCAAACAAGGGAAGAAGGTACGATGGGACCAAGTGAGTGAGGCACTGCCCCATTCGGTTCATCCCCGATAGCCTCTGCCAGCCGAGAAAAACTCAGTCACAGAATGGGTTGATTACCACTAGCCCATACCCGAGAGACCATGCCCCTCATTCCCACATGGTCAATGTCTGTGAGCCGAGAAAAACTCATTACCTACCCGATATATGCTTGTCAGCCAATAGGCATAAGCCATGTTGTCCTAAGTTCCCCGGAGAAAGGGGAAAGAGTGCTAAGTGGAACTCATGCGGCTTCAGGAAGACATCTATCAACCTGGGTGCATGCAGTTTATAGTTGGTAAATCCAACTTGTTGGGGGGTTTGCTTACCACTCTGGCATTGTTACCATCCTTGTGTCTGGACTAGTGGAGAGTTTCCTCACAACCCTTATGATTCTCTAGAAGTCTGTCACCTTCCCGATTGACCAGGGATTTATGCATTGAACTAGTTCTCCATAATCATCACCTATGTATCTAGCACGCACCTTTGGAATCCTGTGATCGTACTTGAGTTACCTCGTGTGTCTCTTGTGAAGCTTGACGCAATTCTATTTTCCTAAGCCATGTTGTGTCGTAGCATTTGTATTTTTCCATTATTGGTGTCCATACCCGTTTGTTGTTGTTACCGTAACCCGTATGCATCTGAATGTTGTTGCTTTGTTTCTTAGGACCTGAATTGAAGTAGCAGATTGTCTGGGATGTGAGCAACTCTCCTAAGTGAGAGAGTTTGTTGGGAAGTTATTTCTCCTGGAAGGGAATCCCGTAGAAGCTACAATACTCTGAAACTTTTAGTCCATCCTGTTGTTGAAGCCCAAGGTAAAGGAGGTGTAGTAGTCGATGGACTTGTATTAGTGAAGGTGTAACCTCCTGGGGTGGATCAAGCATGTGGGGAATGAGGGTCTGTGGGCATAAGTGGCTCCTAGGATAAAATATTCTTCCTGTTGCTTGGTGCAACTTCCTTGTTGTCCTTGCCAAGCCTAGAATTCCCTTGCTCGGTGGAGTTTAGTCCCAGCTTGGGGGTGACCCACTGTTGAACATGATGAGCAGCATGGTCTAAGGCTGGGAGGTTCCTGGAATGTCTGCACATAGTTAGTGGTCATCTATTAAAAGATAAGTACCAATTATGTGTCCATTGTATGTTGTGTATTTGTATTTGCATTATAATTAATGAGTAACGCCTGTATATATATATATATATATATATATATATATATATATATATATATATATATATATGTTTGCATGTATGTGTTAATTGTTTCTTTTGTTTAAGTGCATTAGATAGATACATATGTATAAGTGTGAATAGTAGATGTTATATCTATCTTCCGATTAAGTTTTATATGTGATTATTTCCACAAAGTTACTCAGTGACATGGCGTGGCCTGTTGTTTAAGGCCGGAATGTCACAGGAATGGTATCAGAGCAGTAAAGGAAAGTTTAAGGATTTTTTGGGTAGCGTTACCCGGTAGGGGTCGATGGTTGGGGGACGTTACAAATTGGTATCAGAGCCACAGTTTCAACACTGATCCTGGATGGGCCATGTTAGTGGTAATCGAGACACATATTTAAGAGTGAATTGTTGTCGAAAGAGACAAAATTCGAGGTTCATAGCATCCTTGGGTTCAAGGAATGCATCGACAGAGTCTTTGACTCAAAAATCTCAGGAGAAATAGCTTGAGTTTTCTCGTGAAGGGACACGGAGATTTGTTGCAAGGAGTGCACAGATGCCAAAGTCAACTAAGTGTCGAAGCAACCCTCTAAGGAGAAATGGGTTCAAGAAACGAAGATCAATAGAGATATCGAGGAAAAATATTCAAAGGGGGAGAAACTCTCAAGGTTTAACGAGTTAACGGCTAGGATTTATTTGGGAGGAAACAGAGTCACCCCAGACCATCAGATCTGGAAAATTTGTGAGGCAGTTAGGCGTGAGATACTTTAGAAATCTGCAGAGTAACAGAGTCCATTTGTGCCATCGATCTAAGAGAGAGGATACGTGGCGGAAATCTGTGGACTTCGAGTGAAATCACTTTGGGAGAAAACGAGTGTGGAGAGGTTGAAACTCTCGAAGCCTAAAGAACTGAAGTAATTTATAGTCATCGATCGATGGAAGACACGTGTGTCAACAGATTGGTTGTTCGGGATTTCAACGTTCGAGAGAATTAGTGTGTAATGAGGCGAGAACTCCCAAAGCCTGAACCTCCGAAGCCCCAAAGATTCGAATTAGTGAGTCATGATGATATCACCTAGAGGTGACATGGACCTCTCCTATACTTGCCATGTGCCCCCACCTGAAATGTTGACAGTTGTACTATGTGGACCCTGAGGTTGCATATCATAGTTAAAGGTCAACGGGCCACACTGGCGTTGATCATGATACATCAATATCAATGACCAAGAGGTATTGCGGGGACCCAAGTTGCACGGGAGTTAATTCCCCAAGGCGGTACTGCAATCCAAACCACAGTTTTAGCAGGGGGTTACATGTCAACGTCAGAAGAATTGTGGGATGAAAGGCGAGTTACTCCAAACTGCAGATGCATGCCTCTGCAATTTGAAAGGCAATAAGTGATGTGACTATTCGACATCTTAGTTCAAGTACAGAAACCATGGGTCCCAATGGACGCATGGTGCCAGTTGTGAAGTTTGGAGACTTGACACTCCGGAAGAATGGTTCATAAGGGAACAAAAGGAAGGACTTTCAAAAGTTTCATAGCATCGAGGTGACGAGATGTAATGACGTCACCAAAGTTGACATGGAAGTGTTTGGAGATTAATGGCTCAGGGTGTTGGGGGTGTGCGGATGTGAAATCCTTCGAAGTTTCGAAGCTCCGAAGCTCCAAAATCCCGGAGCTTAGATGCCTGAGCTTCCATAGTGAGTGCCAGCCATGGGATGTTGGGTAGTCATGGAATGTTGATCCACCCTACTTCGCGAGTTCGTCAAGCCGGAGCTCCAAGTGATTTGTTGTGATGTGCCTTGGAAACTTCTGAAGCCGGAGGCCCAAAGTTCCGAATAAGCACCTATCGACCTAGCGTTTGGACACAGCCCGTGGTCGCATGGGTTGGGGGCTAAGAGAAAGGATCTAGTGCCTGAAAATTATTGCAGAATAGAGCACGAATTAGAAAGAAAATATCTGTGGGGGTTCTTGATTGATCGAGAACCGCAGAATGAAATCTGAAAGTTTTCTTTGAATCAGATTGGTTTTTCAATACTATGGAATTTGTTAAGGACTGTTGGCCTGACAAAATTCGGTTGACTGCACATTGTGTTTGTAGAGTTAACGATTTCCAGAACCAAACCGAATTGCCACGTAGTGTAGATAAATGGAGGAGGCACATAATGCTTTCAGTTCAGAAAATGAAGCTAAAGGAATGGATGTCCATTTTGGAGTTGAAGGATCAAACTCCAATGGGAATGGAGAAGAGATAGATGAGGGGGGAGACATGATGAAAATCATTGAAATATTGCAGAAATATGTCCAGACTCACCGAGCAGATAACATAAAGCTCATGAAATCCAGGGATCAATAGGGAGAATTCAACATAAAGTTTATATAGAGCCTGGAAAGGATAGAGAATAAATTGAAGGATAGAAAATAAATTGGATAAGGAGAGTGACTCCAGTAAATCAGGAAGTCACGGGTCTCCTGATGAAAAGAGGAAATCAAGGAATGTTGGCAGGCACAATCATCACTCCCAAGGGCACTCTAAGAGGAGGGCACACAATAGTTCAAGCTCTCCTACCAGAAATCACAGGAGATCTAGAGTGGATGAACTGAAGGGTGAAATGAAGAAGAATAAACCTCCTACTTTTGACGGAGAACTGAAGATGCTGAGACATGGTTGTTGAGCATGAGGAAATATTTCCAACTACAGAACTATTCTTCTCATGCAGAGGGAATAATTTCCATTTACCAACTTAAAGGAAAGGCATTTGTATGGTGGGATCATTTTGTGCAAGTACAACACGTCAGAAAGAAGAATGTCACATGGAGGGAATTCAAGAGACATTTTGAAAAGAGGTACTTAACTAAGAGGTATTAGGACAATAAAATGAAAGAGTTCTTCGAACTCAAGTTGGGAAGTATGTCCATTGATGAGTATGAAAGAATATTCTTGGAGTTTTTGAAATATGTCCCCTTCATCAACGACGAGATGGTTAAGATTCAAAGGTATCTAAGTGGTCTGCCATCTTCCATGAGTGACAAGATCCAGTGTGATGACCCGAAAATTATGGAAGAAACTATAAGGAAAGAAAAATGATTATATGATCAACAAAAAGAAAAGTCTAGTTTCCAAAAATCTTGGGAAAGCAAGAAGAAGTTTAAGAGGGAGAAGAGGCAGAAGGGAAACAAACCACCATTTTTCAGGAATATCCCTCAAGGACAGCCAGGTTTTAGAGAGCCCAGGAAGGTTGAAGTAGGTGGGAAAATTCCAAGACAACCACCTATGGAATGTTGGGGTTGTAAAGGAAATCATAGGTACAAGAAATCATAGGTTGTTGGACATAGTTTCATTGATGTATTTTCATTGATGTCAACAATAAATATGAATACTATACATTTAAGCATATAATGGTTTATGTTCCAATAGTTGGACGATATGTAGAGATTAAAGCTTAGGAGAGTTAGCGAATGAAAATCAAAGTAACAGTTGGATGATATGAAGAGATAAAAGCTCAGGAGGTTTATCAAATGAAGATCAAATCTCAGAAGAGATGGCACGATGAATATTAGAAGAATCTTTGGGGGATTAGTCAATGATCATATCAGATCAAGACCGTTGATGCACAATCACCAGATCAATGGCATGGATGAATTGCAGACAGCGAAAGAAGAATTAAATGAATCACTAGTTACAATCCTGCAATCGGACTATATCATCAGATATCATAAAATCAAACATCTACGACTGTGGTTGATCTAACAAATGATCAGATTAAGTCAGATTAAGTTGTGACCGTCGGATGCGCAATCGCCAAATCTACGGCAGGGATAAATTGCGGAAAATGAAAGGAGAATTAAACATCGTGCTATTTCCAATCCCACAATTAGTCAAGACTGTTAGATCTTATAGCTTCAAAGATTGATGGTTATGGTTGACTCACCAACAAACACACAACTTCAAATTATGGAGCTCGGGTGACGAGTTAAATCACTTGCAATTTATGGTTCTGCAATCATCCTTGATCGTTGATCTTCTTCGAGTGTCCTCACGACCGTTGGATCACTTTAAGTGGAAGGATATTATAAGCAGGGAAAAAGGTTTGAGAATTCAAATACCCAAATACCCGTTGGCCATTGGATCACTTTTGAGTGGAAGGACAGGATAAGCAGAAAGATCTAAGATCTTGATTATCTGAATTCTCGTTAGCCGTCGGATTAAAATTAAGTGGAAGGATAGGATAAGAAGAAATATTGAGTTCTCGATTATCCAAATACCCATCAGCCATCATATCAAATTAAGTGGAAGGATAGGATAAGTGAGGTAAAAGATCTGAGATCTTAACTATGTGAATTTTCGTTAGTCGTCAAATCATTATAAAGTGGAAGGATAGGATAAGCAAAGTTGGAGGGACGTTGGATTTTAACCAAGGCAAATCAACATCACATAAAAATCAAGCCATTGATCTAAGATCTTGAGAAAACAAACATCATTCACTTCGGGTCTAAAGATGTGAGGAGGTTACGCTCCGGAAAAGTCTCACTTCAAAATTTTCAATTTGAGATTTGAAATTCCTAAAGCCCAGAGACCTAGAGAGCCGGAATGAATTCTCGACCATCGGATCATCTGAAGTAAGCCTCAACCATCTAATTCAAGAGGACATGTGACAGACCACGATGGTAGACCATGTCAGAAAATACATATGACAGATCACGTCAGTAGACCTCATCAACAAGGACATGTGGTAGATCATGTCGACAAGGACATGTGGTAGACCACATCAGCAAAGGACATATGACAGACCACATTGGCAAGGACATGTGGAAAACCATGTCAGTAAAGGACATATGGCAGACCACATCAGCAGACCACGCTAGCAAGGACATGAGTCGTTCGATTTGAAGATCACTTCGAGTGTAATTTCAACCATTGATCATATTACAGTGGAAGGATAGTGTAAGTAGAATAGCCGAAGACCCCGAGTAAATGGTGGCCATCCATCTCAATTCTTGATTAATTCCTAGCCATCAAATTAAACAATGAAAGGATGAGTGTAGGGATCAAATCTGACCATTGATTTGTTTCCGTGAAATAAACTATCTGATCTGATTCGAAGGTTTGAAAAGTTGAAATCCTGAAGTTCTGAAAGGTGAAGTTCCGACATCCATCCATCTCATCAGGAGATTGAATCATGACCGTTGATTCTGATAAGCACTCAAGCACTCATTTGGCCTAGTGTCTGGTCACCGCAGTTGGTCACATGGAATACGAGATTAAAAAAGGCAGAATATAATACATCGCTAAGTTGATAAGCCCATGGTCATGTAACGCTCGATCACATGTAATGGTTTGAAGGAAGCGCCTCTGCAGAATTTGGTTTCTGTGAAAATAATAGAGATTTGAGATCAAGTTTAAAGGATGAAATTGATCCATATGTGATCAATTTATGAAATATCCTTCACAGTAAAAATAATAATCAATGATTATGGTTAAGTTAAACAAAGAGGTGTGATGGTTCAAAACCAAGGGACACAGTGTATCACTCTCACACCGTTTTGAAGAATTTATGAATGAGGAAGAATGTTGAGAAGAAAAGTGTCTCTGCAGTCTAAATCAGAGAAGAAGAGAGAAATGCAGTAAATACTTGATACATAAGTTTGTCTAGATTCAGAAAATAAGGGTGGTTGGGTGGTGCAAGGGCTGGTTCATCCCTGCAGAGGGAGTTGGTTCTTCCTTGTCAGTTTTAGCTAACTAAATAGGGGGTTGTAGCCTCCTACCATTTGGTGATGGTGAAATAGGGTGTGGGTGCATCCTAATCAGTCGGTGCTGATAAAAAAGGAAGTACATCTTCCTTCTATGTAACATGTAAAACAAATATTGCAGTTAATAGAAAAAAATTTGTGGTTTTCCCAATTGGGTTCCACGATAAAATACAGTGTTAAAATTTTGTTTGCATTAATAAAAGAAAAATTGATATAATTATTGTGTCACTGATTCACCCCCCCCCTCTTAGTGACAGGATCTGATCCTTTAATTGGTATTAGAGCAGGTTCCTTCAGGACAGTCTAACAAACTTGAAGGTATATCTTGAAGATGGATCAACAAGAGGGAATGTCAAACAACAAAGCACCATTGTTCAATGGAGGAGGCTATGCTATGTGGAAAATAAGAATGAAAAACTTCCTATTGGCTCTTGATTTTGATATCTGGCAATCTGTTGTAGATGGTTACACTTCACCAACTACTCCACCCAAAGACATCGCAGGAAAGAAAATCTTTAATGACAACTCAAGAGCAGTTAATGGAATTCTAGGAGGTTTGACTAATTCTATATGTATGAAGGTTATGCATTGGAAATCAACGAAGTAAATCTAGGACAAGTTGGAGGTTGTATATGAAGGAGATGACAAAGTCAAGGAAGCCAAACTATAGATCTATAGAACTCAGTTTGAAAATTTGAAAATGAAAGAAGAAGAAAATATTGTTGAGTACTTTCATAGGGTAGATGAAGTGGTTAACTCAATTAGAGCGGCAGGAGAAGAAATTACAGATAAACCCATTGTGCAAAAAATACTAAGGTCATTACCTATGAGATATGATGCAAAAAGATTTCTACAATTGAAGATAGATCTGATCTAAACACACTCACAGTTGATTAGCTCCATGGAAGTTTTACAGCATATGAAATGAGAATAGGGAACGATAAATCAACAAAAGATGAAACAATCTTCAAATCATCTAAGAAAAAGACAAATCAGAAGAAAAAACCTCAATCCAGCCATCATGAAGAATTTGATGTGGAAGAATCCAATTTCATTAAAAAACTTTAGAAAAGGATCAGGGAGGTACAAAGGCAAGTTGCCTTTCAATTTTTTAACTGTGGAAAGGTTGGCCATTTTGAAGCCAAGTGTCCCTATCCTAAGGAAGACCCTGAAGATGAAGAAAACAAAACCAAACAGTACAAGAAAAAGGAAAAAAACCCAACTACAAGAAAAAGTTTTACAAAGGGAAAAATAACTTTTACTCAAAGAAGAAAACAACAATTCATCAGAGTTTAGTGACAATGATGATGATGAAGTATTTTTTCTAGGTATTGAAGAGTCTAATGATATAGAAGACATTAAACATGAGAAAGAGTCAGAATATGAAGAAGAAGTTAATATGGAAGAAGAAATTCTCAGTGCCTTGGATGAATTAAGAAAATACAAAACCAGATATAGATAGCTGAAAAGTTTTGTAGTTGAACAAAAAAAAAAACATGAACATAAAGAAGACGAGATGGAGAAACTCATGATCAATCTAAAAAACCAAATCCTAGAAGAAAATAGGATCGAAGAAAGTCTAGAAAAGTCTCTTAAAGAAAAACAAATAACCTGCGAAAGAATGGAGGAAGAAATAGTTCACCTAAGAAAAGAACTGGATACAAAATTCATTCAAACAAGACATGAGAATAGCTCTAAAATATTGGACAATATTATTACCACACAAAAGGATTCAGGTAATAAAAATGGAATAGGTTATTCTCAAGAAAAAATCCAAGTCAACTCAAAATCTTATGCAGATGCTCTCCTCAGTACATTCAAGAAGAAAAACGAAGAGAAGACAAATAACGACAGAACTCCAGAGGACTACTTCCACCCATCAAGAAGGAAAGCAAAACAATACCAAAGAAGGTTTATCAAAACAAGCATCCTCACATTTTCTTTGGTTATTTCTTTGCATGCTATAATTTCGGACACAAAGCTATGAATTGTAGAGCATATAGAAGAAAATATCTAAGGGTTAAGAACTATAACCTTAAAGAAAAACAAGCAGTAAATCGAGTTAAAAGAAGAAACTATAACTCCTTTGCACCTCTCCAAGAAGGGGACCTACAATAATTCAGATGTCATAACTATGGACATAAGGCCATTAATTGCAGATTAATGGAAGTTTCAGAACCAAATTTCATTAGAGAGAAAAAGAAACTTTGGAGAGAAAAAACATCAAAAAATGAATGTCTTATTGCCTTAAAAGCCCAAGATAAAGAATACCTTTGGTATGTTGACAGTGGGTGCTCAAAACATATGACAGGTAACAAGGACAAGTTTTTAGACTTAAAGAAACAAAAGGGTAAAGTTACATTTGGTGACAATGCTTCAGGTAACATACATGGGAAAGGCACTGTGAGTTTGGGAAAGGACAAAGCCAAAAATGTGTTGCTTTTTGAAAAAATGAAACCTAGTCTATTAACTATTATCCAAACCTGTGATCAGGGGCACTTCTGCATCTTTGATTCCCAGAAATGTGAGAATAGGAGAAAAGACACAAGAAAATTATTTGGTACTTCTCCTAGAACTCCCGAAAATGTATATATACTAGATGCAAAACTGAATGAGGAATGTCATATAAATTTAGTAGATGAAATTTGGCTATGGCATAGAAGGTTGGGGCACATTAACTTTGACAATATAGTAAAAGTCAACAATCTTGGTGCAGTAAGAAACTTGCCAAAGATCATAAAGCCCTCAAATACTATGTGTAGACACTGTCAATTAGGGAAGCAAACTAGAATAAGGTTCAAAGCAAAAGAATACACAACCTCAAAACCTTTAGAGCTTGTTCACACTGACCTATGTGGACCTACAAGGACCAAGAGTTTGCAAGGAGTGTCTTACTTTATGTTGTTCATTGATGATTTTACTAGAATGGGTTGGATATGTTTTCTCAAAGAAAAATCAGAAGAACTTAACAAATTCAAAGCCTTTAAAACCCTTGTTGAAAATCAAAAGGAGACATAAATCAAATGTCTTAGATCATACAATGGTCGTGAGTTCACCTCAAAAGAGTTTGATCTCTTCTGTGAAACCCATGGAATAAAAAGACAATTCTCTGCTACCATAACACCTCAACAAAACGGGATTGCTAAGAGAAAGAATAGAATGGTTCAGGAGGATGCAAGGACTATGATCAATGAAGCAAAATTGTCTGATGGATATTAGAGGGAAGTTGTAAGCACAACATTATACATATTGAACAGAGGTCAGCTCAAGGTTAATAGTGATAAGACTCCTTTTGAACTATGGTTTAGAAGAGAACCATCGGCAAAATACTTCAAGGTCTTTGGAAGTAAATGCTACATCAAAAGACTTGATGAGAATCTTGGAAAATTTGATGCCAGATATGATAAAGGTATTTTTATTGGATATACTTCTAACAAGAAAGAATACATATGCTACAATCTTAGATGACATAATATTTTTGAGAGTGCAGATGTCAAGGTGGATGACCTAAAAATGTTAAGGATAAAAAATCAAGAGACTTTACTTGAAAGTGAAGATGAATATGATGATGAGACAATTGGCACACAAGTAGAAGAAGTAGAAGAGAATTAAAAAAGGGAAGATGATGATATGCATACGAGTGAAGATGAAGAATATATTCAAGAAAAGATAAGAGAGGAATTCTCAAGAAGAGACACAAAGACACCCTCAAGAATGACTCAAAAGAATCATCCTAAAGAACTGATTATTGGAGATATGAATGATGGAGTGCACACAAGAAGACAACTATAGTATCAAACATAAATAGAATTGTTGTCACATATTGAGCCCAGCTCAATCAAATATGCATGTAAAGACGAGAATTGGGTCAAAGCTATTAATCAAGAATTGGACCAAATTGAAAAAAATCAAACTTGGGAACTAGTTCCAAGACCAAAAAACAAAAATGTCATTGGAACTAAATGGGTGTATAAAAACAAAATGAGTGAGACAGGGAAAGTAATTAGGAACAAATCCATATTGGTCTGTAAAGGGTATGCTTAGGTTGAAGGAGTAGACTATGAAAAAACCTTTGCACCTGTGGCCAGATTGGAGGCAATTAGGATGTTCCTAGCTTTCTTCAGCTACAAAAAATTTAAAGTGTACCAAAAGGATGAAACAAACCTTACAAGACATCAAAATAGTATTTGAAGAACTCACTACTATCCACTGTGATAATACAAGCGCGATAAGTCTATCCAAGAACCCTGTTCAACACTCAAAATCAAAACACGTTCCAATAAAATACCACTATCTAAGAGATCGGGCTGAAAATAAGAACATTAAATTGGAATATGTTCCAACACAAGAAAATGTGGTAGATATTTTCAAAAAACCCTTAAGCAGATATGTATTTGAATATCTCAGGAAAAAATTGGGAGTAATCCTTCTTCCAACCTAAATCTCTCAAAATAAATAAAAATGCATCAATTGGCACCAAATCTGGGGGAGACAACAATCAATGTCAGAAGGAGTCATTCAGTTATGATAGGAAAAGTGTGATTGCAGGAGGAGTTACCAATGGTCAAGACTCTGATCAAAAGTATTTAGACAGAAATATCATAGGACGAGAAACCCTTTTCCATTGATGTCAAAGGGGGAGAGTAACTTCAGAGGAGAGAAGCATCATCACAAGGGGAGATTGCGTATGAAGTTTGTGAGTTTTAATCAATGACAAAGGGGGATATTGTTGGACAAAGTGTCATTGATGTATTGTCATTGATGTCAACAGTCGATATCAACAGTATACAGTTAAGCATATAATGGTTGATGTTCAAATAGTCAGACGATATGCAGAGATTAAAGCTTAGGAGAGTTAGTGGATGAAAATCAAAGTAACAGTTGGATGATATGAAGAGATAAAAGGTCAGGAGGGTTAGCGAATGAATATCAAATATTAGAAGATATGGAATGATGAATCTTAGAAGAATCGTTGGGGGATTAGTCAACGATCATATCAAATCAAGACCGTTGATGCGCAATAATCATATCAAAGACAGGGATGAATTGCAGAGAGAGAAAGAAGAATTAAACAATTTTCTAGTTACAATCCTAAAATAGGTCTAGATCGTCAAATCTCATAAACTCAAACACATACAACTGTGGTTTATCCAACAAACGAACAGATTAAGTCATATGTAGTTGTGACCGTCGGATGCACAATCGCCAAATCTACGGCAGGGATAAATTGCGGAGAATGAAAGGATAATTAAACATCGTGCTATTTCCAGTCTCGCAATTAATCAGGACCGTTAGATATTATAGATTCAAATATCGACAACTGTGGTTGACTCACCAAAAACCACACAAATTCAAATTGTGGAGCTCGGCTGATGAGTTAAATCACTCGCAAGTTATGGTTCTACAATCATCCTTGATCGTTGATCTTCTTCGAGTGTCCTCACAATCGTTGGATCAATTTAAGTGGAAGGATAGGATAAGCAAGGAAAAAGGTTTGAGAATTCAAATACCCAAATACCTGTTGGTTGTTGGATCACTTTTGAGTGGAAGGACACAATAAGCAGAAAGATATGAGATCTCGATTATCCGAATTCCTGTCGGTTGTTGGATTAAAATTAAGTGGAAGGACAGGATAAGAAGGTTGAATTCTTGATTATCCGAATACCTATCAGCCTTCGGATCAAATTAAGTGGAAGGATAGGATAAGCGAGGTAAAATATCTGAGATCTTAACTATGCGAATTTCTGTGAGCCGTCAGATCATTCTAAAGTGGAAGGATAGGATAAGCAAAGTTGGAGGGACATTGGATTTAAACCAAGGAAAATAAACATCGCATACAAATCGAATTATTGATCTAATATCTTGATCAAACGAACATCATTCACTTCGGGTATAAATATGTGAGGAGGTTACTCTCCGAAAAAATCTCAGTTCAAAATTTTCAGTTTGAGATTTGAAATTCCCGAAGCCTAGAGACCCGGAGAGCCGAAATAAATTCTCAACCATCGGATCATCCGAAGTAAGCCTCAACCATACGATTCAAGAGGACATGTGACATACCACAATGGAAGACCATGTCAGCAAAGACATATGACAGATCACATCAACATACCTCGTCAACAAGGACATGTGGCAGACCACGTCGACAAGGACATGTGACAGACCACGTCAACAAAGGACATATGGCAGACCATGTCGACAAGGACATGTGGCAAACCACGTCAACAAAGGACATATGGTAGACAATGTCAGTAGACCATGCTAGCAAGGACATTATTCATCCGATCTGAAGATCACTTCGGATGTACTTTCAATCGTTGATCATATTACAATGGAAGGATAGTGTAAGTAGAATAGTTGAAGACTCAGAGTAAATGGTGGCCATCCATCTCAATGCTTGATCAAGTCTTAGCCGTTGAATTAAACAATGAAAGGATGAGTGTAAGGATCAAATCTAACCATTGATTTGTTTCCGTGAAATAAACCGTCCGATCTGATTCGAAGGTTTGAAAAGTTGAAATCCTGAAGTTTCGACAGTCGTCCATCTCATCAGAAGATTGAATCATGACCATTGATTCTGATAAGCACTTAAGCGCTCGTTTGGCCTAGCATCTAGTCACCGTAGTTGGTTGTATTGAATAAGAGATTAAAAAAGGAAGAATATAATACATCGCTAAGTTGATAAGCCCATGGTCATGTAACGCTTGGTCACATGTAATGGTTTGAAGGAAGTGCCTCCACAGAATTTGGTTTCTGTGAAAATAACAAAGATTTGAGATTGAGTTTAAAGGATGAAATTGATCCATATGTGATCAATTTACGAAAATCCTTCACAGTAAAAATAATAATCAATGATTATGGTTAAGTTAAACAAAGAGGTGTGATGGTTCAAAACCAAGGGACACAGTGTATCACTCTCACACCATTTTGAAGAATATATAAATGAGGAAGATTGTTGAGAAGAAAAGTGTCTCTGCAGTCCAAATCAAAGAATATATTAAATTAGAGAAGAAGAGGGAGATGCAGTAAAGACCTGATACAAAAGTTTGTCCAGATTCATAAAATAAGGGTGGTTGGGTGGTGCAAGGGCAGGTTGGTTCCTGTAGAGGGAGTTGGTGCTTCCTTGTCAGTTGTAGCTGACTAAACAGGGGGTTGTAGCCTCCTACCATTTGGTGCTGGTGAACTAGGGCGTGGGTGCATCCTGATCAGTCGGTGCTGATAAAAAAGGAAGTACATATTCCTTCTATGTAACATGTAAAACAAATTTTGTAGTTAATATAAAAGAGTTTGTGGTTTTCCCAGTTGAGTTCCATGATAAAATACTATGTTAAAATTTTGTTTGCATTAATAAAAGAAAAATTATTATAATTATTGTGTGACTGATTCAACCCCCCCTCTGAGTGACAGGATCCTATCCTTCATATGAGTGGTTTACCATCTTCCATCAATGATAAGATCCAGTATGATGACCCAAAAACTATGGAAGAAACTATAAAGAGAGCAAAATTCTTATATGATCAACAAAAATAAAAGCCTACTTTCCAAAAATGTTGGGAAGGCAAGAAGAAGTTTAAGAGGGAGCAGAGGCAGAAGGGAAACAAATCACCATTTTTTAGGAATATCCCTCAAGGACAACCAGGTTTTAGAGAGCCCAAGAAGGTTGAAGTAGGTGGGAAAATGCCAAGACAACCACCTATGGAATGTTGGGCTTGTAAAGGACATCATAGGTACATAGATTGCCCCCACATAAATGACAAAGTGAGAGATGTCCACAATGTTCAGCAAGAAAAAACATTGGAGGATATGGGTAGTAGAATACCCAGGATCTATGCAGCCCTGGACAACAAGCAAGCAAAATATCAGTCACATATGATTGAAGTGGAAGGTATGATCAACAACCAAACCATTACTATTTTAATTGATTCAGGAGCTAGTCATAGTTATATAGATCCTAGAATGGTGGAAAGTTTGCATTTGCAAAGAAGCAAGCAAGGAAAATCTTGGTTAGTGTAGTTGGCTACAGGAGCCAAGAGAAAGGTTGTTGAATTGGTTAAGTCTTGTCTAGTGGACATGAATGGACTGAGCACAAGGGATGAATTGAACATATTACCTTTAGGTTCCTATGATTGTCTAATTGGGATGGATTTTTTGGACCAACACCATACCCTCTTAGACTATTGTAACAAGGAATTTACTTGCCTGGATGAGGAAGGAAACCCAAGGAAAGTACAAGGAATCCCAAGGGAAATTACTGCCAGAGAAATCTCAGTAATGCAGCTGAAGAAGTGTTATAGGAAGGGTTGCCAAATATTTGCATCTCATATGGAAGAAGCACCTAAGGATAAGGTGTCAAATATTGAATACCATGCAATACAAAAGATTTTGAAGATTTATTCCAGGAGGTACCCGAACTACCCCCAAAGAGAGATATTGATTTCTGTATAAACCTGATGCATGGAGCAACTACAACGTCAAAAAATCCTTACAGAATGAGTACACCAGAGATGAAAGAACTGCAATTGAAGCTTGAATAACTTCTGAAGAAGGGGTATATATGCCCAAGTGTGTCACCTTGGGGTGCCATGGTCCTATTTGTGAAGAATAATAATGGGACGTTGAGATTGTGCATCAATTTCAGACAATTGAACAAAGTGACTATTAAGAACAAGTATCATTTTCCAAGGATCGATGATATCTTTGATCAGTTGAAGGATGCAAAGATATTTTCAAAAATAGATATAAGTTCAGGGTACCACTAGGTAAGAATAAAGGATGAAGACATCAACAAGACCGCCTTCAGAACAAGGTATGGTCATTATGAATTCACAGTGGTGCCATTTGGGATATCAAATACACCCGTTGTTTTCATGTGCTTAATGAATGGTGTTTTCAAGGAGTATTTGGACAAGTTTGTCATTGTCTTTCTGGATGACATCCTTGTATATTCCAAGTTAGAGGAAGAGCATGAACATCATTTAAGGATGGTGTTGCAGGTGCTAAGAGAGCACCAACTGTATGCAAAATTGAGCAAGTGCTCATTCTATCAAAAGCATATCCATTTTTTGGGACATATCATTTCAAAATATGGGATAGTCATGGATCCCAAGAAGATAGAATCCATCAGAGAATGGTCAGTGCCAAAGAATGTGACAGAAGTCAGATCCTTTAAGGGTATATATGGATATTATAGAAGGTTCATTGAAGGGTTCTCAAGAATATCTCACCCCATCACTTCCTTGTAAAGGAAGGAGAAGAAATTTCAATGGACAGAAGAATGTGAAAGAAGCTTCCAACAATTGAAGCAGTTGTTAACTAGTGCTCCAATCTAGAGGATTGCATATCTGAATGAATATTTTGTAGTGTGTACAGATGCATGCAAAGAAGGACTGGGAGGAGTCCTCAGTCAGAATGGGTTTATGGTAGGTTATGAATCCAAAAAGATGAAGGATCATTAAAAGAACTATGCAACTCATGATTTGGAGTTGGCAGCCATAGTGCATGCTATGAAGAAATGGAGGCACTACCTCATGGGAAGGAGGTTTGAACTAAGGAAAAACCATAACGGTCTGAAGTATTTGTTTGATCAACCAACCTTGAATGCTAGGAAGAGTATATGGTTGTAATTCCTTTGATAGTATGACTTTGATATCAAGCATATCAAAGGAAAGGAGAACAAATTGGTTGATGCACTTAGCAGAAGAGTGCATGAACTACATGCTACGACCATTAACATGTATCAAAATTATATTAAAGGAAGAATTTTAGAAGCTGCAAATGCAGATTTGCAGTACATGGAATTGGTAGCAAAGCTACAACAAGGTAAGATGCTACATAAAGTGGAAAATTATAAATTGGAGGTTGATTGAACACTCTTGTACAAAACCATAATTTTTGTACCTAATTTCCAGGAGTTGAGAATTATGATCTTGAAGGAAATGCATAATGTTCCTTATGATGGGCACCCTGGATATTAGAAAACAGTGGCAGCAGTCAAGAGCCATTACTTTTGGCCAGGTATGAAGAGGGAAATTGCAGAATACATCGCCATATATATGGAATGTCAGAAGGTCAAAGATGAACATAGGAACTTCGCTGGGTTGCTACAACCATTACCCATTCCTGAGTGGATGTAGGAAGTGGTGACAATGGATTTCATCACAGGATTTCCCATAACCGACAAGAAGCATGATTCCATCATGGTGGTGGTGGATAAGTTTACGAAAGATGCCCATTTTATTCCATTGAAAACTACTCACAAGGAAGCTAATGTTGTTGATATCTATATGAAGGAAGTAGCACAATTGAACGGTATTCCAAAGACAATTGTGTCTGACAGAGACCCAAAATTCACCTCAAAATTCTGGAAAGGTTTCAGAACAAATCTGAACTTCAACACAGCCTATCATCTCGAGTCTAATGGGAAAACAGAAAGGGTGAACCAAGTGATAGAGGACATGTTAAGAATGTATGTGATGGAAAAAACATCTAAATGGGAAGATTATCTACACTTAGTAGAATTTTCCTACAACAATGGGTATCAGGCATCACTGAAGATGATCCTGTTTGAAGCACTTTATGGAAGAAAGTGAAACACACCAATAATCTGAGATAACCCAACTGATAGAGAAATAATTGGGCCAGAGTTGCTCAAGGAAATGGAAGAAAAAATGTTGAAGATTAAGCAGAATTTGAAGGTTGCCCAAGACAGGCAGAAAATCTATGAAGACAAAGAAAGAACCCACATGGAGTTTAAAGTTAGTGATCATGTTTTCTTGAAAGTGAAAGCCAACAAAAGTTCCTTGAAGTTGGGAAACTTTTCCAAGTTGGCAGCCATATATTGTGGGCCATTTGAAATCCTAGAAAGGATTGGACCAAATGCATATATGATTTAATTTCCTACATCCATGACTGTACATAATGTGTTTCATGTTTCATTTCTTAATAAATATATACATGATTCTAATCATGTTATTGATTGGAATTTGATTCAGGTGGAGCAAGAAGGCATCTCACATGTGCATCCGGTGCGTGTAATGGACCGGAAAAGCAAGCAGCTCCAAAATCGAGCCATAGGGATTGTAAAAGTCCAATGGACCCGGTACGACCCTAAGGATGCAACATGGGAGCATGAAGATTCCATGCGGGCAAAGTACCCACATCTTTTTGAAGATTTTGGAAATCTTGTTGTTATGGTGTAAATAAGTTGCACTTAGGACAGTGCAAAAATAAGGGGAGGGGATTGTAACACCCCAAGGACGAACCCCTGCTGAATTATAATTATGTTTATAGGCTGGTGAGATGAGTGGTTATAAGATGAGAGACTTATGTGTTTATTAGGCTAGTGAGCTAGATGCTAAGGCCAATGAGCCTGATTTTTTTTATATGTAAACACTCACATCATTAATAAATTACACTATTGCATGTAGACCAACCAAGAAGAAGAGTTATGGGGGACTAAGCTCCATTAGGTAAGGTAAGGGAAGGGGGATAAGTGTCTAGGCCTAGGGGTTAATCTAGAGGGCTTACCTCTAAGGGAATACTATTTTATTATTATTTCCCAAAAGCTATGGTTGACATAAGTCGTGTTGTCCTAAGTTCCTGGGAGAAATGGGAACGAGTGCTAAGTGGAACTCATGCAGCTTCAGGAAGACATGTGTTAACTTGGGCGCATGCAATTTATATCTGGGAAATCCAGCTTGTTGGGGGGTTCTCTTCCCACTCTGGCATTGTTCCCATCATTACGTCTGGACCAGTGGGGAGTTTCCTCATGACCCTTATGATTCTCTGGAAGTATGTCACCTTCCCGATTGACCAAGGATTTACGCATTGAACCAGTTCTCCATAATCATCGACTCTGTATCTAGCATGCACCTTTGGAATCCTATGGTCATACTTGAGTTACCCCGTGTGTCTCCTGTGAAGCCCAACACAATTGTGTTCTCCTGAGTCGTGTTGTGTCTTAGTGTTTGGCTATTTCCATTCTCGGTATCCATACTCGTTTGTTGTTGCTACCATCACCCATGTGCAACTGAATTTTGTTTCTTTGTTGCCTAGGAGATGAATTGAAGTAGTAGATTATCAAGCCTATGAACAACTCTCCTAGGTTAAAGAGTTTGTTGGGAAGTGAGTTCTCCTGGAAGGGAGTCCTGTAGAAACTACATTACTCTGAGATTTCCGGTCCAGCCTATTGCTGAAGCCCAAGATAAAGGAGGTGTAGTAGACGATGGACTTGTATTATTGAAGGTGTACCCTCCTGGGGTGGAGCAGCAGTGTGGGGAATGAGGGTATGTGGGTTGTGGGCATAGGTGCCTCATGGGATAAAAGATCCTTCCTATTGTTTGGTGCAACTTCCTTGTTGTCCTTGCCAAGCCTAGAATTCCATTTCCCGGTGGAGTTTAGTCCCAGCTCGGGGGTGACCCACTACTGAGTGTGATGAGAATCATGGTCTAAGGCTGGGAGGTTCGTGGAAGGTCTGCACGCAGTTAGTGGTCGTTTATTAAAAGATAAGTACCAATTTTGTGTTCGTTGTATGCTATGTATTTTTATTTTCATTATAATGAGTAACGCCTATATATATATATATATATATATATATATATATATATATATATATGTATATGTTTCATGTACGTGTTGAATGTTGCTTCTATTTAATTGCATTAGATAGATATATATGTAAAAGTGTGAATACCAGATGTTATCTCTATCTTCCGGTTAAGTTTTATATGTGATTGTTTCCACAAATTTACTCGATGGCATGCCTGGCCTATTGTTGAAGGACATAATGTCACAAGAATGGTATCAATGCAATAAAGGAAAGTTTAAGTATTGTTTGGGTAGCATTACCTGGCAGGGGTAGGTGGTCAAGGGACGTTACAGTTTTGTGTTCATGAAATTGAACTTACCTCCAAATGCAGAATACAGTGGAAGGGAATCCAAGATAGTAGGTGCCAAATCATTCACAATGTGTCATGAAATTATCTATACGTGGGTCATCGAAATCATCTCATCCATACACAATTATATCATATCGGATTTGTAAAATATATGTGTTATGTATTCTAGTCAAAATCTGTTACAGAGATATGTATGTTTTGGATCTAAAGAATATCATTTGTAATGTATAAATACTCCATCACGAGAGCCTACGAGATACATGATATGATCTAAAACTATTATAATGTTATTTTGTTGATTTTGAATTAAAACAAATTATGGTTGATTGCCCAATCTTATGCATTGTGAGTTTTAATTGCACAGTTTAGTTCTGTAGCATTTCTCAACAATGTCAACCAAATTGGGAGGGCCCCTTGTGTGCGGTATATGTTACTTCAATTTTAATTAGCTTTATTTTGATTTAGTATTAGTGTGATTTTGATTATTGTTATTTCATTTCTCATAATATTTTAATTCCATTTATGAATTATATTTTTAATACTGTAGAAATACTAGTGCACTGAATCGTTAATCGAATAAAGATTCTTCTATTTTGATTACAGAAACCTTCATTACACATATTGATTGAAATCATGTAACAACATTCCAATTGATAGTTGATCAGGTTAATAAATTCAAGTGCCTGGAATGATTTTTGTAGCTTTGCATTAATTCTATTTATGTAGTATTGCATTAAATTTTGTTTCTGTAGAATTTTGGTAATTATGTTTCTGCATAAAAACAATCAGAATTTTTTATTTCATAGCGTTCATTTTGAAATAATCCATAAATATAATCCTACATATATTTTTCTTCCAACTCATAAGTCTATGAACTCAAGATTGATGAATTTAATGTAACAACATCCGATCAATTGAACTGACTGACATTTTTTGTGCCATTGTCGGGGAGATGCTAAAGGGATTAGAGTATTGGGAGTTTAGTTTCTACATATGATTTTTGTTGTTTCATCATTTACGACTTGGAGGAGGAGAAACGGTAAGACCCAAAGACGACCTCACTATAGAATTTATGTTGTGTAACAACTCGATGCATTCACTTTAGTGAGTTTCTCTAAGACCTCATCATGTTGGTATAGTGTGTTTTCTTTATTAACCTTATGTCAATGATAACCTAGTGACAGCATGGTCTTAGTAGCATAAGGTATTCAATACAAGGTGTGTTTCATTTTTGTAGATTTCATTCAAAAAGTAGGAAAGTTTCAATTATTTTTGGGTGTTGTAAGAACCCCCATACACTAATCTATTTGTGAGGAAGAGCTCTAGACCAAAAGGAAGAACTCAAATATGCTCAAGAATTTGTTGAGTAAACATGGAAATGTTACTCCAAGAAATATCTTAAACCCTAACAACAATTGGAAACATATTTGCATCCCAAGAGGAACAAATCCTGAGAACAATAAGAAATATATATCTATCTCAAGAAGTAATAGAAGAGAAAAGGACCCATGAGCATCTTCCACATGAGGAAGATCTAGAAATGTTTTCTAGTAATCCTTGTAAGCACCTAGAGGAGAAGAAAGAGCTACGGAAAACATTTTATGGAGAGAAGACACTAGAACCAGAGATCGAAGAATTTCCTCCATACTTATCATCATATCCCTTATTCATTCAGGGATGCAATGGGAAGATTTCAAAATAAATTTGTGGCATGATCAAGGAATACATACAACCTATCACCAATAAACAAGAAATCCAAAGGAACAATGACTACATTGAAACTTGGTTCTAGACAATCAACGATTAGTAGTATTCCTCTGTTATTCAACTTTTCTTGGCACCATATTGATAACAGAAGTTGGTTTCTCATATCCTGGAATCTATAAAGGTACATTTTTCAAATTTGGATATGAGTCTACTTGAGAACCTCTTACTCATATTAATATTCCTACACTTGAGAAAAGGTTTTCTTTTCAAGTAGAGTAGGATAAGGTAGAAGAATAAGTAAATCAATAAAATACTAAATATAAAAATAAGTCCAACTGTCAAAACCAAGATTATGGTGTAGTTGGACACGAACATTGCTTGAAAACCAAGTTTTTGGAAGGTAAGATTCACAATAAGGTTTTGCATACAGTTGTTGGTTCAATTATTTGACTTATAGTTCTTCAAAATATTTTGTTCAATACTCAATTTGGATGATGTGGGATTCCATAAGACCCTCCTTCCAATATATTTTGTCCCATCGACCTCAACACCTTATCTGAGATCAATATCAAATGTTTTATAGTGCCTTGGAGCTTGCATACATCAATGGTAGGCTTCCTTGATGACAACAACGTGAATACATTAATGTTTCTCGACTGTTAGATTCCACCTCTATTCTTACCTTTCATCATGCACTAGGGTACCTTTATGCTCATTGTCATCAATGGTGAGTGATTTTTCATTGGTTAATGACATACATCAATGGTCAATAATCCAACAATTTCTTCCCATGCTTGTCTTCAACACATTCATTCACATGGAAAGAATTGTACCACAAGTTTAAGAATTCTTGAAGACTTTATAATTTCATATTACACAACAACTTTCAATATCTTGATATCTTTCAAATAAAAGGGGAATGTCAAACATAGTATATTGTTTCAAAAATAGGAAGTCCTCTATTTCTGTAGCATATCTTTCTATTATGGAAACAATTTTAGTGAGACTTTCCTTTATCATAGATTCAAAGTATTCATGGTTTTTATTTTGGTTCCAATAGTATTTTTTATTTTATATGTCCAACAGGTATGATAAAAAAAACAAAGTTTTAGATTCAAAATCAACTCCAAAACTTCAGTTTTAGTAGCACATCTAGTTCCATATCCTGTACCAAATACCAAAAACAAGAAGCCATCAAATAATCCCTTCCATAGATCCAACATGTACATTTCCATCAACTTTTGATCATCAATTCATACATAAATCAGTACATGTAAAGTGGTGTAAATAAGCTCTTCAATTGATTTTTTTTATCAAACATGGGGAGACTTAGGAAGAACAACTTGATATTTTTTTTCTCAAATCCTTATGATAACCTTTATGATTTCTTCATGTTTCCTCATTTCAATCCTAATTTCATATGGTAACCCACGTGCATGCATAATATCTATATATCCAATTCCCTACCCATTCTTATTCTCTAAGTTGTCACCTCATCCTTCATTAGCAGTGTGATCAAGAGATATCCAAAGTTATCATTTATACTTAGATCTTAATATCATTAAACAGGATTCCAATAATGAAAGTACAAGTCTTAGATGATATGAATTTTAGTACATCTTTGCAAACAAAGACAATGCCATCAAAATCTATTCCTTTGCAGATGAAGACCATCAAAATATGAACTACAACAATTAGAGTTATTGGACATGTATATAAAGATAATTTTTGGGATCACAATTTTTGGCAGCTTAGATATGCATATCTCATACATCTAGTTACATGAGGACATGCAAATACTTAGGTGTGGGGGAGAAGATAAAATATGTTGGGTCTCCATTTGGAAGAACTTTTACACTGTTAATAATCTTACTTTAACTGTCTAATCCATCCTTTATTTCCTTTATCATTACCTCTCTTATTACATATTCATGGTATTAAATCCTCAGAACAATCTAAAGTGTTAATTTGTTCATCTTCTTCATTTCCCCATTCTTGATAATAATATTAGATTGAAAACTTGTTTATCCATCGCTTTTTGTTCCTGTAACTGATACTTCATTTTTTAGTAGAATTTATGTTCATGTAGAAGATATTCTATTCTGAAGAGAAGTCCAAGTTTCAAGGTTCCAACAGTACAATAAACTTTCAAGCATCTTACTGTTCCAATCTTTGACTTTTCTTTTTAGCAAACAATGTTTCTTTTCTAAATAGGATTGCAAAGAACCAGTTTGCAAATCAATTTCTACAACATTTAAATAGATAGATTCTTCTTTTAGAGATTTAGAAGTCTTCAAATTTTTAGAAATTGCAGTATAGTGTTTTTAAACATAAATCTTTTAGCAGTCTTCAAAATGACCAAGTTTTTTCAATTCCTGTTTGGAATTTTAGAATATGATTCTCAGTATTCTATATCTTCTTTCAGATAGATATGACAAAAAGGGTAGTTACAGATCAATTTAGTTCAATTTTGGAGATTATTGTTGAAATTTTTCCACATGAGGATCTTTAGATCAAGTTAATTCCTACCATTTTTAAACTTTCAGTAGTTACAGAGTTTTTCGGTAGCTACCAGGATTCCCCTATAAATGTTTTTGAGAAATTGCTAACTGTTAACTTATTTCCAAGTCTATTTGCAGCATAGTTTTCATGGAATGAATGTGAGAATTTCATGCATTCTATCATCAAATTCATCATCAACAATTTTGAAGCTTTCAGATCAGACATTAACATTTCCAAAATTTCTAGATTAGTCATCAAAAATTCAATATTTTCCAGTAGACTACAGTAGTTCTTTATTCAAGAAAGAAAGGAGTCAACATCAACATGAGAGTCAAATTTGGTTCATAACTCATTCTCCAGCTTCAACAAAAATAAAGGTGATCAAAATCATGGTTACAGGTAAATAAAAGGTAATGACTTTTCAACTAAGATTGCTATGGGAATTGTGAAATATGTAAAAGAATTTGGACAAATTATAAGCAAGTATTGATACACATTTATCCTACCTTATTTTATAATCCTATGATATAAATTATTCCATTCTATCCTTTTATTATATTACCTCTCCCATTTCATATTCTTAACCTTACCATAAGCTATCATCCCTCATGAAATATTAACACTCATTCTCATGATTATATTATGCATGTCAAAATTTTATTTCAATATGCATTATCTAAGTGCTAATTACTATAAAATCACCTAAGCCATGATTCAATTCATTTATGGGTGATATTTTTGTTTTGAGTTATGCCTTGGAAATCAACATTTCAATCGAGGTAACTATTTTTCATCATTTAAACGATATGCGTAATCATAAACTAGAAACTTTCCGAATTTTACCCTCATCCAAATTCGATATACTGATAGTATCATTCCTCTCTCCATTCACTATGACTAAGAGTTGATTTCATGACAAAGCATCTCCCTTAACATTGCAAATTGAATAATTGGTCTGGTAATAAGACATGAACTAGTTGGCATAGAGCTCTTCGATCATGTTTCATTAAGAAGCCCAAAACAAGATCATCTTTCAGTTTTTCACCAAGTCCAGTAGATAAGGGTAAGTTATCAAAATTTGATGATGATGTAGCTACAAATTTTGATGAACCTATAACCCAAGAAACTAAGGATTATACAATAGTTGAGATTGTTAGGAGGTAATTCCAAAATATGCACATTCTTCCTCAAGGCTACAAAAACGAGTTAGAAAAGTCAAGAAGCTAAAAGAAGAGATTCAAGAGTTGGAATTCCTTGATAGACATATCAAAGCTGAGAATGAAACATTGAATACTAACATTGCCAAGCTATAGAGGGAAAATGAGCATCTTGAAGAAGAAAATAAGTTGCTAATAAAGAAAGCTAGAAAATGGTACAACCACAAGTAGCAAGTTAAAATTGGAAATCAAAGACTGAAGATTAAGCTCAATGACGATGAGGAATATCTAGGCTTCATAATATGATATGAATATTTTAATAGATTCCATAGAAAGGATTTAAGATCTCAGGATCAACAATTTTGAAATTTTTTGAAGGTTTCAGGGAGGTAATAATTTTTTTAGAAACAAAGGATTTTTTTTTGCATGAGGACATGCAACATCTTTCGTGTGGGGGAGATGTTGGGTCCCCAATTTGAACACATTTTGTCATTTCCATGCATATAATTCGTTCTAAACCTATGCCTATGAACTCTCTTACACCCTATTATCATCGCTTTTGCCACAATTATTCCCCTATCTACAAGTTATGTTTATCAAGGACACACTCAAGGTAAATTTGTCTATCTTTGCGTATTTTCACCTTTCTATGTGAAATTTAGTATGAAAGTCATTTTATTAACAAGTCGTTGTAGAAACATAGATTTTGTAGCAACTATATATTCTTGTAACAGATTGTTTTGAAGGAAATTTTTTGCACATCATTTGCAAGCAGTTGACACCGAATTAAGGAATTATGGGACATGGGTTTTGTGCAACATATGACCATTTGAGTACAATGCGGTTAGTTTTCTTAGAAAATGTATGATAAGGGATGTATGGGCATGTTTTCAAATATTTGTTATGACAATTTCCAAAATTTTCTATAGTAGTCGTTTTTAAAATCATTCATTGATTTGCATGGTTGCACCTAGTAAGGAGAAAATCAGGCATATGGGTTTTGTTAGTAGATTCTCTAATATTGTTTTGTGTTCATGAAATCGAACTTGCCTCCAAATAAACATGCACGATGGTGAATTGAAACTCTAGTTCAACGTAGAACACAGTGGCTGAGCATCCGATTATTTAGGCACCAAATCATCCACGATGTGTCATGAAATTATCTATACATGGGTCATCAAAATCATTTCATCCAACCATGATTATATCATATAAGATTTGTAGAAGATATTTGCTCTGTTTTCTAGTCAAAATATGCTACAAAGATATGTAGGTTTTAGATCTAAAGGATATCATTTGTAATGTATAAATACTCCATCATGAGAGCCTACAAGATAGATGATATTATCTAGAACTATTGTAATGTTATTATGCTGATTTTGAATTAATACAAATTCCGATTGAATGCCCAATCTTATGCATTGTGAGTTTTAATTGCATAGTTCTGTAGCATTTCTCAACAACGTCAACCAAACCAGAAGGGTCCCCTATGTGAGGTATACGTCGCTTCAATTTTAATTAGCTTTATTTTTATTTAGCAATAGTGTGATTTTGATTACTATTATTTCATTTCTCATAAGCTTTTAATTCCATTTATGAATTATGTTTTTAATATTGTAGAAATACTAGTGCACTTAATTGTTAGTTGAATAGAGATTATCCTATTTTGATTACATAAACCTTCATTGCACATAAATATTGAAATT
>ML797348.1:21226-31317 GCA_009831015.1 Picea engelmannii | reverse complement strand
TGTTCCTTACATTTGTGGCCTGGGAAATATTTTTCATCACAATTATAACAGAGGCCTTTGAGTTGGCGTTCAGCCATTTCAGCCCTAGTCAATTTTTGGATTTTTAATGGGGCGGAGGGAGTAGTGGGGTTTACTGGTTTAGGACGAGGGATAAAGGAAGGCTTATGGTTTTGAGAGGAAACAATTTTTTGTGCTTCTTTAGCTTTTTTGGTAGCCTCCACCCAAGTCTTAGGTCGATCCATGAGGACATGGGCCTGAATCTCCTCCTTGAGGCCACTGATAAAACACTCTCGAAAGAAAGCATCAGTCATGCCCTCTGTTCGAAAAGACAGACGCTCAAATGCAGCTATGAAGTCTTCTACTGTGCCCGATTGCTTCAATTTTGTCAAACAGCCCAAATGGTTCGTGTCAGTGTCAAAGTGTTCATAAATCTCAACAACAAATTGGGTCCAAGCAATATACCCTTGACGGGAAGTTTTTCTCCATTGCCACCATTACCAGCGTTCTTGATCTAGATGGAGAACACCATACTGGAGTTTGGCCAAGTCATATGTAATGTTGTAGAGAGAGAAATAATGCTCCATTTGGGTGACCCAACCAATGGGGTCTGAGCCATCAAATTTGGTTACATCCACCCGCGGAAGGCATATGTCCCTTTGAAAGTGATGGGGTTGAAAGGAATGGGAAGAAGTTTCACCTTCAGTCTTTTTATGTGCATCAGGAAAAGAGTCATCGGTAGGGATCTTGAATTTGGTGCAGAGTGATGCAAAGACAGATTCAAGCTGGGTGGTCAGTTCCTGTTTGACTTCCGCCATTGCGAACTGCACGACTACATTTATGGATGCATTTATGGAGGCATCACGGGAGACAATAGTAGAACTGAGTTGTTGCACTTCTTGTTGGGTCTCGAGGAAACCAGATTGCAATGTGTTGAAGTGAGACTCTAGTTCTTGGCTATGGGTATGGGCCATGAGGATGGGTGAACTGAAAAGGGAGCGGGCGGGGTCAAAAAATTTTGCAAAAAAATGATATGGATGAATGTGATAAGGGAGAAGAGATGAATCTAATGGAATAGGTCTCAAATAATGGTGAAAAAATTTCCATACTTTTTTTTTTTTGACAGTTGTGGGGTTATACTTTGGTCTGAAGAATGTTGCAGTGCTAAAATCCCCAAATTTTGCACCAGAGAGTATTTACTTAGCAACCTGGACACAGATGCACATCAATATATCTCGCCAGTTTAATTTGTTTATGTTGTTGTTTATGTTTCCCCAGGGTTAGCTATTCAAGGGTTCTATAGACAAGGGTTTGCCCTGTGCTATAGCTCTCTTATATACTTGTAGGGTCCAACAGTAGTACTCGACCCAATATCTCAGGGCACTAACTAAGGAGGATAGACCGTACCCTTAGCCGTACTACCCGACTACCCAGGTACTAGAGAGTATCTTCCCGGGTGTTGTTCTCGGTGACACTATAGCAGTCCGACGACCGATAGGTTTATCTAAAGAGGGCTTCAGGAAATCTAGGCCGATCCGTACACAGGTGTTGTCTGATGCGCTACCACTCGAAGGGGTACCAACATGGGTTACAAGGGTGGCCAATAGATGTGCGCTTAAGAACCACTTGTATTTCCTGCGTGTGTGAATCCCTCAACCGCGGGTTTATGCACGTAACGATAGATCTTTGTGGCTTAAAGACGTCGGAATACGTCTCTACACTGAAAAAAAATACCCACAATTTCTGCCAAGGAAAGTGCTTTGATACCACTTGCAAGATACCAGATATATAAAATATGCAGAACATAAATAAAATGCTAGAAATGGCAGAATAACAGTAAAATATCCAGCATAATCTTCACAATACACAGAAATGATATACGAAATAACAATAGAAAAAACACTTTGATTCAGAAAGAAATGTTCACAGGCCTCTTCGAGGGGGCAACCTCCAGTCGAGCAGCGCTCTGTTACAATAATCTCCAAGCTAGGGTTCTCATACCCTCGCCCCTTATTTATACTAAATATGTCTATTAAGAGAAGAATCTAGAGGAAGATCCTTCTAGAAGTGGAAGCTTCTATTAGGTCTTCTTACATCTGCCTTATTCTATTTTATTGAAAGGCCTTATTAATATTGACCTTTATTACATCCGAATACATTGATCTACCTATGTGCGGGTTAGGACCTTAACACCCTTGCTCAGGTATGCATGAAACCACCTTATATGGGTATGCAAAATCATTCCAACAAAAGGTTGGAATTGAGTGTTGGGATTACTATTTCATGTTTATTCATTCTTCATTTCTCAAAAATCAACCAATTGAAAGGTTGTTTTGAACAATGATGGACCAATATGGACTAGGTAAACCAAAAACCACCATTGTTTCTTTCTAGACCATTCTTGGGAAAGAATAGGGAGTTGTTTTTACTCCATTATTTTAGTTGGTATGTTGATAAGAGGAAATACATGGTGAATTCCATGATGGTTATGAGAGATATGGATTTGTTGTGATCCATGGAATTGATGAAAATGTTTTCCTTGTTATCCAACCATTGCTAGATCTTCCATAACAAATTTTGGAGTTGGAACTCTTCTTGCACATAGATAGTTGGAAATAATGGATGTAACACACCCAACCCCTAAGTACCATTTTTAGGGATGGGGCATCAAAATTTCTCTTTCCTTAATCATATCGAATCCTTTCCCAGGATCTTTGTCCTCTTATGCTCATCAAGATATGTCTAACAACTGCTACCCTACTCAAATCCGAGCTCTGGATTGGGAGATACACCCTTCCAAATCTCTTCAGGCATTAATAGTCAAGGGCCATGTGGCACCCAAATAGGTCCATCTCATTCGTACCATCCCAATTTTCCCGAGGTCTTAGATATTTCCCATCATTCCTACATCTATGATGGAATTCCATCCATCGTCCAATCCAACGATGAAACTTCATCCTCGTTTAACACATAAGCTTAAGGGAAATTCAACGTTTGATGTCGAACGACCCTTTTTCTTTCTACGCGGATATCCTCTGAAGTCCCGAAATCCCGAAATCCTGAAGGAGCCCGAAATATTTCCATGTGGCTCCGACCTTTGGCCCTTTCATCTTATTTAAGATACTACACCCCAAACCTCCAGAGTTCTGAAGTCACAGACTCTCGAAGGGTCCACTCTTAAATGTGATGGCGTATTAAATGTAGAGGCAAGGAAAGGTGGGTCCTAAGTACTCACCTGCTAATAGGCCAAGCAAATATGTGCCAGGGGGTGACACGTGGCAAGGTAGAGATGACATGTGGCCCCATCAATGGGTGAAACGTGTCACGTTCTAATGGGCGCATAGGGTTTTTGAAAAGTACGAATCAAGGTGACATGTGTCACATCGAACATGGGTCCATGCCAGCCTGGGTGACATCATCATGCCACGTCACTCTGGAATGACAACCTACCAATGCCCCTTAGATCTCACGAATGAGATGCGTCCATGTAGATCCATAGATCTACAACTTTTGTTACTTCGTAACTTCAACATTCAGGGAATCTGTTGTATGAATTCCTCTTTTCTCCCAGAGTGGTCAATGTCGGGAGGACCACGATCTAGATATAATAGTCATGGGAGATCTTGAAGCACCCCTTGATCTACGATCTACATCACTTCATGAATTCGACGTTCGGGGGATCATTCCGCTTGATACTCCTTTTCACCTGGAGTGGTCAATTCTAGACTGACCACGGGGTAGATCCAATGGTTAGGGGATATCTTGAAGCACCCCCAGATATACGGTCTGTGTCACTTCATGAGTTTGACATTCGGGGGTTCTACCCACTTAATACTCCTTTTCTCCCCAAGTAGGACTTCATCGAAGTGCTACCCACGAATCCTTACACTAATGGATCAGATGGTTGGGAGGGGTTCTCAATGGACTCCCTAGATCCATGGCTCACATTAATTTGCAACTAATACATACAAGGGTTTTGGGTTTATGAAACCTTTGTTCTCCAGAAGTAGTCAACACTATATTGAACACGATGTAGACCCAACGGTCAGGGAAGATCCCGAGAATCCTCGGATCCACGACTCGCATGACTTCGGGACCGATGAGTGGGTCAGGATTTAACTGTAGGATAGGTCCAATGGTCACGGTTAAGGGAACCACCATATATCGGTCAATGTTGCTAGTAACCATACCATCAAGTTACCTTTGGTTGTTTTTGAAGGTTCTGAAGTCATTCATCCTAGAGCTTCGGACTCCTGGAGTTCCAAAACCTATTAGAAAAACAAGATCACGGAGCAATAAAATAAAACAAATGCAGAAACAGAACACAGAAGATACAAAATACAATAGAGACACATATTTACGTGGTTCACCCAGTATGGGCTACGCCCACCAGAGAAATTTCCAGGTCCTTCCTTTATTATTATCCAGCAAATGAAGGGATACAACCTACAACAAAAACCCGTTGTAACTTCCTCTTCTTTCTCTCACAATATCCTCTCTCAGAATACAATCCTCGCCATCATACATAGACGAAATACATTTCCCTCATAAAAGAGGGTTGCCTTCTAGGGGAAAAAACCCTATAATAATTTCTACCATTAGATCTGCGACCTTATAATGAACGGTACAGATTTACAATGAAATTACAATATACTTTTACAAGGCAATTTTTCATTCGGGGGCTTCACCCCCAAACCCCCATCGGGGGACGCTGCCCCCGAACCCCCGCTGGGGGCTTGCTTGCCCCCAGACCCCCCAGCTGGGGGGATAGCCCCCTCGAACCCCGCAGAGGGGGTACCCCCCCTCTGCACTCCCCAGTGTGGAAGAGTGTACATACTTCTAGGGTGTAAATACTTCATGGGGTATAAACACGGTTGAAAGTAAAAGACCTATGAATCAGGAAGATAATTAGGCTCCAAAACCAACAAAACCAAGATGGCCTAGCTCCTTTTGGACCTAGAAATGGTTCCAGGATCCCGGTCATATGGATTCTTGGACAAACCTCAAGGTTTTGTTCTCTACTCTTGGTCGTGATTTAGTTAAGGCCATGGACATGAGCCCTTAGTCACAATGACGAAGGGTTTGAAGGATATTCCCTCCTTCCATAGAGCTCGAACTTAGTGACCCATGAAGGGTGAATTGAGGGGTTGACATGACCGAGGTGTTCCAACAAAGTCCATCCCAACTCCTATATTACGAAATCATTCCTTAGGATGATTTCCCTAAGGGTTTTCCACCAAGTACATAAATCGTAAAATTATTCTTAAATTCTTTTAAAGACCCATGTCTAATAGTTCTCCTGCTGCTAAGCAGAGGAAAACATAAACCATGTAAATACATAAGTTTACAGAAGAATAATAAGCATTTCTAATGATTTATCAAACAATGTAAAATTTAACCATAAACACAGACATTCAACCATCACTTCCATTCCAGTACACAGAGTATAAAATACTTATTAGAAACTAGAGTCATGAAGCAACTACTGAGAGGGGTGTTTGTTTCCACCCAACCATAGGCACAACCACTCATGAATGGATTTACCGCTAGCCACCCCCTAGCTATACCATGATGCTCTAAGAGAGACTCTTCTTTCTTGTTCAGTGACAGTTAGGGACAGAGGTTACTCTCCTCCTCCCATAAGAACATGGAAAAATGGTTTTATCTCTACCAAGCAATGGGGTCTGCAACGCGTACTTCCATAGTCACTTGTCTTCTCTGCATCCTCATTTATCAGCTTGATCTGAAAACGCTGCCAGCAGCTTCTTGCACCCAAAACAAATTTTCTTCTCAGTTCTCCTCAAAACCAGAGAGTTGCAAGATCTCTCCTCTCTTTGGGGAGATTGGTCTCTTGACTCCTCTTCCTCGCAGATCCGCCTCTGCCCACAAATCCCTTCCTTTCTTTCCTTCCTCAGCAAGATTGTATGGGTCCAAATCCCCAGCTTGTGGTCAAGTCTGGAAACCTTGAATATGGGTACTCTACCCATATCCTCATTAACTCTTGAGGAGGAATTCCCAACTACCAGCTTGACTGGTAACTTATTTCTAGGTCAGAGGACTATTCTGGGTCTAAGTAATTTAAATCCAGTAAGGTATTAGTCTGGTGGGGGTCATCTCAACCATTGCTGGTTTCCCTCACCATCTCTCTCATAACATCACGATCTACCTTGGAAAACCCCCTTCCCTTCAACAATTATGCAACACTATCCATTTTTAATTAATAACGAAAATACATGCATTACCTTTTATAACAAAAGGTTCATCAAATCCAACATTCACACATACTCAGTCTGTCGTAGTCTTTTGGCAAGTTATAGTTATATTTATAAGCTGGGGAAAACAAGGGTATTACAATGGACTCTTGAGGGACTGTTCTATAGAGAAAGGGGTGTGTGTAAGGTTTTTATGGAAGGAAGAGGTTCTTGTAATGTATGATATTTATTGAGTTTCTTGGAGCTCTATCCCTGAAAGCGAAAGTCCCAATTATATTGCAGATTGAGTTGGGAAATTGTGTTGGAGTACTCAAGCTACCATATTCCCCCGTATTGCTTGATTACATGGCTTAGGAGTGGCAACTACATGAGTTTGTGTCGATGGATGGAGGGGAAAATGATCCTATTGAGCTACTTTCCCAAGCTCAACCATTAAAAAATAAGTATTTTATCTAAAATCTTTATGTGATGAGAATAAATGCTGGTGGTTGTTGTTATGTGTAAAGATGATGAGTTTAAATGGATGGATATGATTATTGTATGGTTGTGTTTGAGATATAAGTTGTGGGTTATCTAGGAAATAATTATGTGCAAATTATAAGGTTGTTAAAGCCATCAATTCATGTTACAAAATTTACAATTCAAACTCCATTTTGTAAACTACGCTACAACTACACAAAATGTATGGAATTGGCATTGTGGGTATCATGGACGATGATAGAATGAGGAAGAATTTGTAATTATTTATATACACAAGAGTTGTATATGCATTTTATTATGTTATTCCATGTAACTAGTTGAGATCATGAGAGTTATATGTAGGAATGATTAACCGTATAATTTGTTGTAATTCTTTGTGTAATCATAATTGTGATTAAATAATTGTTGTCGAAATTTTGATAAATTGTTGTATATGCATGTTTATTTCCATTGCAATGTTGATTTTATACATATAAGTGTATGTAAAAATTAGTCATGGGGCTATTGAGATTTAAATCAACTCATAGTTGGGAAATTGGGGAAAAGATGAAATTTTGATAGATTGACCCGAAAGCCAAGGAAGGTGGGTCTGGGTATGCTACATTGTTATTATGTAGATGATGTTCCTTCCATGATGCACCATGATTCTATCATATTATCATGATGTCTTTCCCACCAACAAATGGAAAGTGTTTGTTTATATAACTTAGTACATAATATCATCTTAATTTTCTCCATCATTACTTCATATCCACACTGAAACCAAAATTTTCTATATGGATGTGAATGCTTCTATCATGTCAAGCCCAACTTCTCTACCATTTATATCATGACCGTATTCTCTATATTATTGCAACCTATAATAAATTTGTAACACTTACGTCCAAACTTGCTCTTGTTCCTAATGACATTTTCCCTAAGACATTGATCTTCCTCTCTTACCTTTGTGCATCATTGAATTCTCTCCATGTTCTATGGTTATTGTAACTATCACTCTATCTTTTAACCTATCTCTCCTACTACTGTGGTCCTTTGTTAACTGTCACATAATATCTCTATATGAAGACTCACACAACTCATGTCTTCCTATCCCATATGTGTAGTAGGAAATTTGTCATTGATAACCACCATATCTTTTTCCTCATTCTTTGAAGAATCCACAACCTCAACCTCTACCTCTATTTTGTGTGATTTTATTATTTGTTTTCTCTTCCTTTTGGCATGCACATTATCCACCTTCTATGTTGAATTATGACCTTTTCTTCTTCTGTGTCTAGGACCTCGTCATCGACCAAAGTCTCTTTTACTAACTTTTTCCACAATTTATCTTATACTTTTAGCACTAATTGATATGCCTCTATTGAATATAACTTATACGAAATTTTCCCATTTTGAAACTCACTAGTCTTTCATGTTCTCCTCATGTCCAACTTGAAATTGTTGAGATAATGTAACTATGAAAAGCATTCTTATTATTATTGGATTAAATCCCCATTACGGATTAATCATGTCATTATTATTATTATTGTTATTGGATTAATCCCCATTGTGGATTAATCATGTCGGTAATTGTATAAGGACCAAATCCCCTTTTGCGGATTGGTCATTGGACAATTATAAAGGGAAAAATAAGAAGCCATCCCCAACAGTTATTATGGAAGACCCAGAATTAATTAAAGGTGGGTTTACCCACCCAGAGTGAGAGGTCAACCCTTCCAGTTGTGACCTTTCACATGTGTCGGTCTTGTATAAATAAGAGGCTAGCGCCTCACTTCAAACACACAACTCACTTGCTCATTTCTCTTATGAGGCAAGTTGCAATTACCAAAGAGAGGAGGAGAAGAGTGGCACATATCTTGGGGAGGACTTTCTGTATTGGTTTGAGTTATCTCTTGAACATTGTTTAAGCTATTTATGATAAGGAAGTTTTGTTGGGTTTTCTTCCCCTAGAGGGTTTCCCAGGATAAATGTTGTGTCTCTTGTGAATGTGTATTTCTCAGTGATCTTGTTCTTATGATGCTCTTATCTATTGAAATGCAAAGAACTATAATAATGGCATAAACATTAACATGGTTTCAGAGCCAACCTGAAGGAAACACTATTCGCAAGAGAATAATGTCACTGCTGCAACACCTGCAAATTAGGGTTTTGAAAAAGTATCTCTTTTCAGCTCCCTAACCTCCTAGAAAGTTGCGCCCTCCCCCAAGTATCAATTTGGCACCTAGAGCGCACCTTTTCAATGGCTGGATCTCCCGAAAAGTGAAACCCTAGTTTCACAGAAGTACCAGAAGTACTAGAGTACCAGAAGTACCGGAAGCACCGGTCCAGAAATCCGCAGATCAGATTTGACAGGGTAAAATTTGGATTTTCTCAGATCCAAGGACACCAGGATACTCGCCTCAGCCAAGCGCACCTCCTGGTAAGATCAAAAGTTGATTTCGAGCATTTTCAATTTTTGGTTATTTTTGTTGCCGAAAGTACAAGATGTCTGCAAGCACAAAGCTTGTTGAAAAACTAGAAGGCATAGACAACTTTCGTGCCTCGAAGTATAGGATCGGTCTGATCCTTGCAGAGAATGACCTATCAAGATTTATCAAAGAAGAAGTGGAGGAACCTGAAGATGTCGTAGAGAAAGAAAAGCATCAGAAGGACTCAATCAGGGCTTAGAGAATCATTGCAGATTCAATCAAAGACCACCTGATCCCGTATGTATCGTCAACGAAAACCCCAAAGGAGATGTTTGATGCTCTAAGCAAACTATATGAGACAAGGAGAAACTAAAGTTTGAGAGCCGATGGGAAGAATGCACCCAAGAAGAGACAAGGGTAGCCAACCGTGAAGCACTACTAGAAAAGGAAGATGATCAAGCCCTAGCTACTCATACAAAACGAAGAAGGAAGAAACCCTACTTCAAAAGGGAATCTTAGAGAGAACCGCAACCATCAAACAAATTCAACAATCAAGAATCGCATTCAAGAATTTTTCAGAAGAAAGGACAACGCAAGGGACACGATCTCTCATCTATACAATGCTATCATTGTGATAAGATGGGACACAAGGCGAATAATTGTCCAGTCAGAAGAGAAGAATACAAGAGGAAGCACAAAAGGAAACATGCTCATATTTCCAAAGATGAAGAACCACCTATGAAGATGATTAAGGACCATGTCTTGATCTCAGCTCTCTCAGGATCTGTATCACCTGGAGAGGACACATGGCTTGCAAGATACCAGAGATATAAAATATGTAGAATTGAAACGAAATGCTATAAATGACAGAATAACAGTAAAATATCCAGCATAATCTTCACAATACACAAAAATGATATACGAAATAGCAACAGAAATAGCACTTTGAATCAGATAGCAATGTTCACAGGCCTCTTCGAGGGGGCAACCTCCA
>ML797348.1:0-21126 GCA_009831015.1 Picea engelmannii | reverse complement strand
AATGGATGTGCGCAAGGGAAGAACATCAAGAACCCCTTTCCAAAGAGGGACAACAAAGCAGAAGGAGCATTGGAACTCATCCATTCAGACATGTGTGGCCCAATGCCATCATCCTCCATTAGTGGGTATGTATACTATGTATCTTTTATTGATGACTATTCTCGTAAGACCTGGATATATTTCTTAAAATCTAAAGATGAAGTATTCAGTAAATTCAAGGAATTCAAGGCCTTGAGAGAGAATCTTTCTAAAAGAAAGATTAAGATACTCAGGTCAGATAATGGGGGAGAATATACCTTGAAGGAGTTCGTAAACTTCTGCAGAGATGTCAGGATAAAGAGGGAACTAACTACTCCCTATAATCCTCAACAAAACGGTGTAGCTAAAAGGAAGAACTGAACAATTATGGAAGCTGTGAAGACCATGATTCACGATCAAGATATTCGTATGTGCTTATGGGCAGAAGCAGCTATGGCAGTTGTTTATGTGAAGAATAAACTATCCCATAGTGCACTTGGGTTCAAGACCCCAGAAGAAATTTTCACCGGCAAGAATCCAGAGGTAAGCCATCTCAAAATATTTGGTTGTCCAGTGTTTATCCATATACCGAAAGAGAAAAGAAACAAGTTGGAACCCTCCAGAAAGAAGGGAACATTTGTGGGATATTGTGAGGTATCCAAGGCCTTCAAAATCTACATAACTGGTCACCACCATATTGAGATTGGCAGGGACATGACCTTTGATGAAGAAGCAACACTTAAGAAATAAAGAAGATGTCATCTTGAAGAAATGTATGAAGAGGAACCTGTAAATCCCAGGACGACAAAATCCGTGAGAGAAGTTCGTAGAGCTGCAGAACCTGTAAGGGAAGTCATAGCTTCCCCTGATGAGGACACTCCTGAAGATCATGATATAACAGAAGTTCAAGAACCTCCTCAAATGACCTTCTCCCATAAAAGAAAGCTTTCTTGGGCAAGAGAGATTATTCAAGATGGAGAGAAGTATGGTGTTCCAGAAGGAACCACGAGACAAGTGAAGAGACCAAAGCCATTCTCCAGTTACACGGCTTTGATGTGCAATCTACTTGATGAAGAACCCACATGTTTTGAAGAGGCCATACAGAAGAAGGAATGGGCAGATGCCATGACAGAGGAATACCAATCCATAATAAAGAATGATGTATGGGAAATAGTTCCCAGACCAAAAAGTAAGGATGTGGTATCATCAAAATGGCTCTTCAAAATAAAACATGTTGTTGATGGAAGTATTGAGAAATATAAAGAAATATTTTCCACTCGTGGCTTTTCCCAGGAGGAAGGTATTGACTATGAAGAGACATTCTCTCCTGTGGCCAGATACACTTTGATCAGAACCATTATAGCTCTTGCTACCAACATGAAGTGGAAGCTGCACCAAATGGATGTGAAGACATCTTTCCTGAATGGTGTTATTGAAGAGGAAGTGTATATAGAGCAACCCTAAGGATTTGAGGTTGAAGACAGGAAGTCCCATGTCTGTCGATTGAATAAATCCTTATATGGATTGAAGCAAGCTCCCAGAGATTGGTATGGCCGTATAGACAGTTTCTTGACGAGCTTAGGCTTTACCAAGAGTAAAGCAGACTCAAATCTCTATTTCAAGATTATGGATAATGAACTAGTAATATTACTACTGTATGTGGATGACTTATTCTTGACTGGAGAAGAAAATCTCATCGTTGAATGTAAACAAAGACTTGCCACAGAATTTGAAATGAAAGACCTTGGCCTAATGCATTACTTCTTAGGTCTTGAGGTATGGCAAAGTCCAGAAAGAATCTTCCTTAACCAAGGGAAGTACACGGGAGAAATCTTAAAGAGATTCGACATGCTAGAATGCAAGTCCATGAATACACCCATGGAAGCAAAGATGAAGCTGTTGGTCAATACTTCGTCATACTTGATAGATGCCACTCTGTATAGACAGATTATTGGATCGTTGATGTACCTGACGAACATCAGACCAGACATCTATTTTGCAGTGAACACCTTGAGTCAGTTTCTGGTAGAGCCCAGATGTGTTCACCTAGTGGTTGCAAAACATGTGATGAGGTACCTTAAAGGTATAGTGGATTATGGTCTCAGCTATGATGGAGATCACGACTTCACATTGAGTGGATATATTGATGCAGATTGGGCAGGAAGCGTTGCTGACAGAAAAAGCACTTCCGAATGTTGTTTCAGTTTGGGATCAGCTATGATCTCGTGGTAGAGTAGGAAGCAATCCAGTATTGCTCTCAGCACAATGGAAGCAGAGTACATTGCCGCATGTTCTGCTAGCTGCGAAGCTATATGGCTTCGAAAGTTGCTGACAGGCCTATTTTATTTGGAGATGAGAGCAACCGTGATTCTATGTGACAATCAAAGATGCATTAAAATGATAGAGAATCATGTGTTCCACAACAGGTCGAAGCACATAGAGATCCGCTATCATTTCATCCGCGACATGGTACAGAGAGGAGCCTTGAAGCTCCAGTAGATTAGCACGGATGAACAGGTTGCTGACGTGTTGACTAAGCCTCTATCTCGTGTAAAGTTTGAACACTTTAGAGATAAGCTTGGTATAGTCTGAAAGGACCCTCCCTGAAAGGGGGAGTATATTTATTCCTTGCTTCTGACCTCATTGTTAGACGTAAAGCAAGATGAGTCATGCTTCTGACCTCGCTGTTAGACGTAAAGCATGACGTCGTGTGATCCTTGCTTTTGACCTCACTGTTAGACGTAAAGCAAGATGAGTCATGCTTCTGACCTCGCTGTTAGACGTAAAACATGACGCTATGTGATCCTTGGTTTTGACCTCGTTGTTAGACGTAAAGCAAGATGAGTCATGCTTCTGACCTAGTTGTTAGACGTAAAGCATGACGTCATTGATTCCTTGCTTCTGACCTATTTGTTAGACGTAAAGAAAGATGATTCCTCGCTTCTGANCGTTGTTAGACATAAAGCGAGATGTTGATGTGTTCCTTGCTTCTGACCTCATTGCTAGACGTAAAGCAAGATGAGTCATGCTTCTGACCTCGTTGTTAGATGTAAAGCATGACGTTGTGATTACTTGCTTCTGACCTAGTTGTTAGACGTAAAGCAAGATGTCACTGACACTGAGCTACCAGCTTAACCGCTGTGACATTGAGCTAGTGTAGTACTGTGATGTGTCAGCCTAGTGTTGTGATGAGGTATCATTTTACTGATACATATTTGATGCAAATGATGATAGCATTCTTTCGAGAATGATGATGTTGTTGATGAAGAAAACTTCTAATGACTCGTAAATGTGCTAGCCAATGTTTCAAGATGATATTGACGATATTGTCCTCCAAGATGCCACTGATGATGCAGACCTCTCTCGCCTGATGCTGATGAAGAATACCCTTCTTGTTAAGGGGGAGTGTTGAAATAATGTAACTGCGAAGAACATTCTTATTATTATTGGATTAAATCTCCATTGCGGATTAATCATGTCATTATTATTATTATTGTTATTGGATTAATCCCCATTGTGGATTAATCATGTCGGTAGATGTATAAGGACCAAATCCCCTTTTGCGGATTGGTCATCGGACAATTATAAAGGGAAAAATAAGAAGTCGGCCCCAACAGTTATTATGGAAGCCCCAGAATTAATTAAAGGTGGATTTACCCACCCAGAGTGAGAGGTCGGCCTTGCCAGTTGTGACCTTTCACACGCGTCAGTCTTGTATAAATAAGAGGCTAGCGCCTCACTTCAAACACACAACTCACTTGCTCATTTCTCTTATGAGGCAAGCTGCAATTACCAGAGAGAGGAGGAGAGAGTGGTGCATATCTTGGGGAGGACTTTCTGTATTGGTTTGAGTTATCTCTTGAACATTGTTTAAGCTATTTATGATAAGGAAGTTTTGCTGGGTTTTCTTCCCCTAGAGGGTTTCCCAGGATAAATGTTGTGTCTCTTGTGAATGTGTATTTCTCAGTGATCTTGTTCTTATGATGCTCTTATCTATTGAAATGCAAAGAACTATAATAATGGCATAAACATTAACAGAAATTGATATCTTGTAGAACACTTCTATGTACTCTTGTACATTCTTCTCCTTCTATCTCAAGTTCTGCAACTATTTCAACAATGTTTCGTGTTGAAGAACTTCTTTTAGAACTTTATGACCATCTTACTCTAGTTATTGATCTTTTCTTTATCCTTTTGAATTCACTCAACTTGCGAAAAATCCCTTCACATGGAAATTTGGCCATTCGACTTTGTAATAGAAAATTTTGTTCTCCAAGGGATTTCCATCCTCAGATTCAAAATATTATCTTTCCAATTCATTCATCCCATCAATCATTTCTTCTACATTCAAATGTTCTTCAACGACCTCACAATTTTCCTTGCAACATCATTGTTCTTCTACTTTGTCTTTTTACTTTTCTTGTAGTTCAAAGCCATTATTTTCAAATTCACTAACTTCTTGTTTATTCTCCTGCTACTTTAATTTTCTACTTAGTTCTTGTAATTCTCTATTAACTGTCATTCTATCACATTTTCTACCATTTCCAAAATATTCACCTCTTTTGTGTCACACAATGGATTATAGATTAGTGATCTCAAAGAAAAATTATAAGCATAAAATATTCAAGCATTAATCTGTTCACAAAAGTACATAGCTAAATTATAAAAACAAATGAATATGCCACAAAGTGGATAGTTCTTACCATATATAGACACCAAACAAGTCAAAGAGCAATAGGTTGAGTACATAAATTAATAAAGTAATGAGAAATTATAATAACATAATTTTTTTTTTGTTTTATAAAATATTACTTCAATAAGTACTTGTCCTCGTAAAAACATTAAACATCACTTGAAAAGGACAACTACTTTTTTTCTTTTAGTACTTGTCCTCATAAAAACATATAGAATTGGTTATATCAAAATCAATACATCGCTTGAAAAGCGACAACTATTTTTTTTTTTTTTTTTTTTNATAAAAATGGACAATAAAATGTAAAATATGTCACATAACATTTTTGAAAATTTGATATTAATTGTTTTATATATAATTACATTTTAAACTATTTATATCCCACTCATAACTTTTTTAACTCATCAAAAAATTGTAAATAATAAAATTTAAAATTATATATAAAATTTATGTTTTGAAAAGGTGAAAAAAATATAAAAATTTATAACGTAAAATCAAAATAAATGAAAAAAAAAACACTTTACTCTCCCATTTTTATAAGTACCAATAATAAAGATGAATCATACACATACTAACTATAAATATACTTTAAATAAAACCATAAAATTTAGAAAAAATAAAATAAATTATAATAAAATTATATAAAAAACAAAATCCCTTTAATAGTATTGCACAAATTAAAATTATTCAAATCAAATAACAAGCATAATAATTGTTTTATTAATAAATAAAAAAACTTTATGAAGTTACAACTCACTAATTCACCAACTCACACATCGATCAAATCATTAAATGGTACATTTTGAAATTGCAATTCAAAGCTTTCACAACTTTTTAAAGTCAACATCAAAAGAATATGCATAGTTAGGCTGACAACCAAATCTACGGATTGAACATAAAGTAGATCTATGAGATAATCTCACTTTATATTTACTTCTTTGCGTTAAGTATAAGTCATGTATAAGTTATGTTTACCTTTTCTTTGGATACATGCATCTAACTTTTAATTATGGATACATGCATCTAACTTTTTTATCTCTCCCATTTTATTAATAGGATTTTAAGTAGATAACAAAATTTACAAATTTAAAAATAATATTTTTTACATAAACAAAATCTAATTCCAACTCTTCATGTCTTTGCCTTTAAAATATATGTTTATTAAAATTTTAAAATTGAAGAATTGTTGATGAAACAAGGCGAGCTGGAAAGAGCAACAAGTCCTTGTTGATAGAGGAAGTTTATTAGATGTTTCTGTTGAAGAGAAGTTCAAATGTAAGTCAGGTTTGAGTTGAGTTCTTTGTAGATTGTTATCTTGTTTGCATTTCTATTCAAACTATGTTGTGCTCTGGAAAAGGAGGCTCACCACAGGAAAACTATTAAAGCTGTACAAAATGGCATTATCATGGACATAACATGTGCATTGGGATTGGATTCAAAAAGACACAAGCCGGAGGAAGGAAGTTATGAAAAATCATGTAGTTCTTGAACCCTATCAAACATATTAGCATGATGCTATAATAGTAATAATAATAATAATAATAATAATCTATTTTTAAGGTCACGGCCAAGCCACACCAAATTGGTGTATGAGACCCCCTTGTTTGTGGGACAAGGGACCCTCCTTCGCCCAACGATTTGACTGGTAAAGTCTACGGAGGTATACATACCCTACCCCCCTCTTGATTTGAACTTGTGACCTCTTAAGAGGAAACACATGTTCTTAACCATTAGGCCCACTCAAGTTGTATACATCATTGATTTTCACATTGTAGAGAGCAAGGTCATGACCCCACATGCCCAATAAAAGGTCAGTCCCTCAAGTCACTAAAGTTACAACCTAATATAAGTCTCTATATAACTATTCGAGAATATTCGAGAATACGTTGACAAGAATGTTTATATTCACATTAAAAATGCGATCTAGCATCTAGAAAGTGATGCCTCTATAAAGAACTCTCCACTCGTTTTCCAAAATGCTATTATATGCTTTTAAGTGTCATTGTTTTCCTTCCCCTACAACCACCTAAATATTTCACTTTAATTAAAATTGTTTTCTATTAATAGTAGTATATGGATCTTCCTCTTTAATGGAGAAATCAATGCATCTAGCTAACGCATCCCTTGCTCACAACATTACTAGATTTTTGTTTCATCACACAAAGCGTGTGTGAATGGGAGGAAATAAGAATGAATTGAATGAATTTTATCTTGTAAACAATTAACATGGTCAAAACGTTGATATTTAAATGGATTTCATGATTAAGACACAGGCAAAGATTTTTGCTTTAGAGTGACATTTTCATAGTGCAGAGTGAGACGGCCTTAAAATTTAGGATTCTGGACATCGTAGGAATATTGGCAATTAAATCAAACACTTACTATAAGTTGCTACTTTTCGTTCCAATATGAAAAATATTTTTCCATATGCTATGCCCTGACCAACAAGCTAGGCACGAATGAGAATTCATTAAAAAAAAAAAAGGCCAATTGTAAACGCATGTACTATGAGTCGCTATTTTTTATTACAATATGGGAAAATATTTAAATATTTTTCCATTTGCTATGCCATGGCTAGGCATGAATGAGAATTCATTTAAAAAAAATCATTGTAAACTACATGGCTAGGCATGAATGAGAATTCATTAAAAAAAATCATTGTAAACTAAAACTACTACAGTACAATTAAAAGAAAACAAACCAAGATTGACGAGAGCCTTCTCAAGTGAACTTTTCCTACAATCACTTGCCTAAGTGTAGGAAGGAACTATGATGCCATGGAATGGTCAGACGTGTGTCCATATGATGGTTCCAGTCCTTCCTCCAAATGTTATACCACGATTTTGCATGGAAGTACGTGGAAATAATTATCCTGGAAAACGAGACTTGTCTCTTCAATTTCCTGGTAACATATGATCGGAATGCCGCCAACCTGTTGCTTTCATGGTTGTCTTCGAGACTAGCATATATAATGGTCGGGTGAGTTGTTGGTTTCATGGATGTTGGTGATCTAGAGGCGTTCATCTTGCTAATGTCGAGAATGGCCTTTGCTTCCCTCCTTGGATTTCATCTTCGATGGGGAGGACTTATTTTCTTGAGAAGTCCAAGCCAATATGGAGAATGAACTGGGGTTATACTCAGGAAGAATCCATGTTTTTGTTGGGTTGTCTACCTGATCCATCTGATCATCATTTGCCCAAGCTTCAATAGAATGAAGCACAACTAGCACAAGGATTATAAACCACACCACCTGAGAGCTCAAGACTGCTCTTAGCCAACAGTTTTGAGAGCTCAAGACTGCTCTTAGCCAATAGTAACGACGTAGTTCAAATTTCTTTTCCAGTCCCGATTCAAAGGGCGAACAAAAAAGAAGTTATTCAATAGTAGTTAGCTTGCCTATACTGGGGGGAGTAGCTTCCAACAGAACCATACAGTTCAAATATAGTTTTTGTCTACCATCAGCAGAGGGAGTAGCTACAAGGGTAGGGGATAAAATGATATAAGAGGGGTGTCGGCACTTACGTGCAATCAGTGGTTGGAGACATAGTCTTCCCATGGATTTAAAAGGAGGCCCTTTGTCAAAGTTGCAAGGAAAATGAGTTAAGTTCCTCTACTCCCTCCAATCTTTGAACCCCATTTCTCTGGCCAATCTCTGTATGGATAACCAATCCCCCCTCCTCCTTACTTCTCTTGTCCTCTCTTTCCTTCAGGAAGAGGTGGCATAATCTTGCTTTCTGGTGGTATTTCTATCTTTACTGCTATTAAGTATGCACCACCTCCTGACCATTTTTACGAGCTATCAGACTCCGATTTTGAGTTTCGCGACTAAAATTTCAACTGGCAGATGATCCACTAGGGTTTTGAGCGTCGACGAATGAATCCAAGGGCCTCACATGCTTGTGTCAGTAGATCAATGAAAGAATATAAAAATGGGGTATTTGCGATGTTTTTCTTGCATCTCTAGGTCAAAATTTCATCCCAAAGATGTTCTGGTGCATGGTTGGCCTGTCCACAACTTCTCCTGTAAGTATGTTGTTTGAGACCCCTCGGTGTTTTTTTTGTTGGAATGTGAATACATTTTGTATGGAAATTTATAAACCTAGGGTGTGTATTCGAGTGACGTTGATTTAGAAACAATTAACACTGTAAGAAACAATATAGACACTAACATCTGACCCTAGGGCCTAATATTCTTACTGTTGTGGCGTCTGTTTGGTCCGATTTCAAATGCCTTCACCTTTATTTTCTTTGCATTATAGAATAGAAAAACATATCATTGTTTGATGCGCTTAGGGAGCTCGGGCACCTCTCAGAACTGTCTCTTTATGGAATACTATGCGGCAGAGGGCCCGACAACATGACAGGTCAAGCTTGAGATTTGAAACCCTATGGATTTTGCAGGTTTACAACAAAGTATAGTATACTTTATTTCATACAAGACTACTGATTAAAACAACAAAAATGGATTTTACAGGTTCAGAGACAATTCCAAGCACTTTAGTAGCAGAAGAAGTGGGAGAGCCAGGAGCTTTAGTAGCAGAACTAGTGGGGGAGATAGACACTTTATGAGGAGCGTGAACATGGATTTCAGAGAAGCATATGTTGCAAAGGGTGAAAATGGTCTAACCTCTGTGGAACTCCACCTTCAAACCTATAGTTGCAGAGAATACAACCTCCATATGGGCCGATGAAGAAGAGAAACAGACCATAAGGAAACATGGACTGAACAACATCCATAGTAAAGATGGTTATAGTGCTTGCAAGAGACATGAAAATGACCAAGTGGAAGTGCAAGTGGAAGGCAGTTGATAGCTCACCAGGGGCACCAAGGTGGAGGGTAGTCGATAGCTCACCCGGGGCACCAAACCCACCATCCATCACAAACTATGAGTTATGCACCTTAACCATTTAATGTTTTGAATTAATGCTAGGGTGAAACTTAGCATTAATTCACATGGATTCATATATATCTAGTTTACCCTCTTGTTCCCTAAGTTTGAAGCCTATTTGCCTCGATATGAGGCCAAATAAATCCTCAAACTTAAAACTTTGGAAAAAAACATAAAAAATGAGTTGGAAAATTGTATAAGACACTTAAAACTTAGGTTTAAATTGTTGGTTTGCATGCAGTAATAATAGAAGAATGAAAAATTAATTACTAATACTCCCTAGCCCGAAGGGCGGGGACAAATAAGAGCCTTATAGTGGTAGGGGAGCATTTCAAATAATTTGAAATTATTCCATCAATTCCTTTGTTTGAAGAATGGTTGATGAAATAAGAGCCTTAGGGACAAATAAGATCCTTATAGTGGTAGGGGAGCATTTCAAATCATTTGAAATTGTTCCATCAATTCCTTTGTTTGAAGAATGGTTGATGAAATAAGAGCCTTATAGTTGTAGGGGAGCATAATTTCAAATAATTTGAATTTAGTCCATCAATTTCTTTGTTTGAAGAATTGTTGATGAAATAAGATCCTTATAGTGGTAGGGGAACATTTCAAATAATTTGAAATTAGTCCATCAATTTCTTTGTTTGAAATATCACTACCAATCCATTTGTCTCGGTCTCCTTTATTTTACTTTAAAAAGATTGGGATCTCTATTTGTCAAGAAAACCCATCTGTTTCTCTGGATCTCCTTTATTTTACTTTAAAAAATTGGGATATCCTTTATTTCACTTTTAGTGGCTACCTTCGAAACATGTTAATGCCCATAAACACAACAACATTAAATTTTATGCAATATTTAGGTAAATGGCAAATTTTATGCTTCTTGATTATAACATTATAATATTCCCTTGGAAATGCAGAAGTAGTGTTAAACTAATGGAAACACCTACATATTGTTGTTATTGTCTAGTTTAAATGTTGTTATCACATAAAAATGGCATTCTCTGACCAAAAACCCAAGTGTACCAAGATATTCGAACTATAGTATGGGTACCATGACATGTTGATCCAAGAGGATCTAAGGAACACTCATAGAGGTCCAGGAGGATTCACAACACTCACAAAGGTCTCAAGGGATCCATAAATGCTCAAAATTTGACCTTCTCAAATCATCCCAAAAATGGAATCAATGCGTAGAGCTCGTCTTCATCTTTCCAACGACGCAAATGAAAAGTCAAATAGAGTTTGTATGCAAAAGTTATGAGCGATCAAAGTTACAATCAAAGGTAAAAGTAAATGGGAAAAAAGAGTGACTCGTGTGACCACTACAAGGATGACATGTGGCACATGATTATTGGCAGCTAACTGGGCATATCATACCTCTAGGTGGACAAATTACAGGTTGACAAGTGGTGCACAAGTGGACCACTCCTATGATGACAAGTGGCAAGGTCAGTGATGAGAGGCCGCTACGTGGTGACCTCCCATTGGCAAATATTGGTTAGTGTTTGTTAAAATTATGGAGTCAAAAAGGGTCAAACCCACGACCCCAATAACCTCCCAAAGGATTAACATAGCCCCCTCTACCAACATGCCATACAATGGGTCTTAACCTACATATGTCAAACAATATATTTAAATTAGTGTAAAGGTTCAAATGGGCGACCAAAGGGCCAAGGGCCTAATCCCTCGACCCTTAGCCTTTGGTTTTCATTGTATACCATGTAACCACCATAACATAGCATGGGGGGATAACCATATTATATATACCATATAGTTTAAAACCATATCCAATATTCGTGTGGGAGTTATGTTATAACCACACATATACTATGTATATAGTATATAATTTAAAACTACATACTATATATATAAAACATACAAACCAATATGCCAAGGGTCACAGGGAATAGAGCCCCCAACCTCCGCTAAATTAGCCATGGTCCCAACCAATACACCAACAATCCCGCTTATTATGGGATCCCACTATAATTAGTATTAAGTTACCAATTAATTCGAGCGGGAGGTTCTAACCTGCACCCTATATATTGGGCACGGATCCCAATGCACACGCAATCCCAGGTCTGCACGGATTCCCAAGTTTGCATAGATCCCAAGGTGGCACAGTTTCCAAGACAAGACATTGATTTTGAGGTCATACGGATGTCTCGATTTGTGTGCTAAGAAGAGGTTAAATACATTGTCTCGTAAAGCATGCCATGAGGTATATTGACGTAACATAGGCAACTTTATACTCATTTTTCATGATTTTTCACAAGGATCATGAATTTGAGGTCTATTTTGTGATTTGGAGTCATTTGTAACAATATTAGCTCAATTTTCCATTAATGAGCATTTAATGCATTGTTTTGTGTGCCAAAGAGGGTGAAAAATAAGCCAATTCAGAAATTGGTCGACTTTATAGTCAAATTTCTCAACTTTTCGCAAGGATTTCAATGGTGAACTTATTTTCTTGTTTTGAGTTATGGAATTAAAGAGAGTACATTACAATGGATTTGTGTAAGCACATTTTGTCATGATTTTGATATTTGAGATGGAGAAAGCAATTTTCAATTAGCTCGAAGGGAACTTAAAGATGAAACAAAAGTATGTTATTTTTATGTAATTTGAGTTATTTTATTTTATGCTGTGACATCTCACTATTCTGTAAGTTAATCATAAATTTATGAGTTTTTGGATAAAGAGAACATCATCAAAATTCTGTAAACCACCTCATTACGATCAATAAATTGTTCTGGATCAAGTTAGATATTGCATGTATATATGTAAAGAAATAAGTGGTGTCTAAGGCTTTTTAGATCAAATGGCATCAGAGCCAATTTTGACATGTGTTGCAAGCTATTGATGTGATGAGATCCAAGAGTTCACTTGGTGAATATCTTGAAGGCTCTTATCCAAGACACAAGATGAGTAAAGTTGTCATGAAATTGAGGTTGCAAAAGAACATTAATCAACAAATCCAAAAAGAGAATTAGGAGCTAAGAATGTAGTGGAAAGCTCTCGGGGAAGAGAAGCAAGGCTGCAAGATTGACTGATATGTCATGAATATTTTCACATGGGTATTTTTAATGAATTAGAAAGAAAGTTGCAGATATTGACGCCATCAATCAGTAGAGTTGGACAAGCATAGAATGTAAAGTCTCCACAAGAGAGACTATCTCCCTCAAAAAACATGATCGAGAAAGAATAATCTTCACATTATTCTTTCTCCTAGCAAGATGGAGAATGCTTGAGGGTAGTTGAAGAAAAGAGAACTTCAAATGAAGAAGTCCTGCATAAGAAATTGGCCTTACCTTCCATTCTAGACAAAGGTAAAATGTGTAAGGCATATTTAGGGAAAGATGTGCATGCTATAAGAGAAGGAATGAAGACTTTTCCCACTGGTGAATGGTCTAGTTATCCATGTCCTTCCTGTGGAACTAGCAACCATGATGTGGAGAAGTGTCGAAGAAGACAGTCTGTGTGAGTAAATCCCTCCAAGAACCAAGAAGAAGGAAGATCATTTCTCAAGTCAGAAAAAAGGAGGAATGATAAGAAGGGATCATGGAACAAGACACTCTTCTCTTATTGTGGTAAGAGTGGACATGAGATTGAGATGTGTTGGACACTTTACCCACACTTATGTCCAAAGCATAAAAGGAAATATGTAAAGACACTTGCGAGAAGACAAGCAATAGCTCCAAATGAAGTCAATGGTCTTACTGAAATGCTTGGGAAAGAATACTTCGTAATGGATAGTCTTGGAAAAGTGATATATGAAGACATCAAAGAATGGGTCGTGTACAATGGCTCATCTTGCCACATGACCAGGATGAGATCAATATTTTTGACTTTCTCAGAATCCAACACCGATTTCTATGTGGGATATAGAACCAACACCAGACAAGCAATAAGAGGGTGTGGATACATACAATTTCATATCGAGTCAGGAGGATTTTTGGGAATCAAACATATGTTGTATATTTCCAATTCCAGAGAATAAATGGGAAGTGATAACCATTTGCTTCAGAAATTTCCAATTCCATAGAATAAATGGGAAGCGATAACCATTGATTTTATAACCAAGTTTCCTAGAACAACAATCCAACTTGATTCAATAATGGTAGTGGTTGATAAATTGACAAATGATGATCATTCTTTTCCAGTAAAAATGATTCATACAACAACTAATATTGCAGAAATTTACATGAGGGAAATTGCTAAGTTGCATGGGATACCTAAGGAAATTGTTTCAAACAGAGATACAAGGTTTACTTCAAATTTATAGAGAGGATTGTTTAAAGGATTTGGTACATATCTGAATTTTAGCACAACATACCCTCCACAGTCAGATGGGAAGACAAAGAGAGTCAACCAAGTGATTGAAGACATGTTGAGATTATATGTGATGGATAGGCCATCCAAGTGAGAATATTACTTGCATTTGGTTAAGTTTTCCTATAATAATGGGTATCAAGCTTCATTGAAGATGCGCCCATTTGAATCTTTGTATGGTAGAAAATGCAATACTCCAGTGAGTTGGGACAACCCAACAAATAGAGTAGTACTTGGGCTAGAATTGCTAAAGGATATGGAAGAATAGATGGTTAAAATTAAGAAGAATTTGAAGGTAGCACACGATAGACATAATATTTATAAAGATAAGTGCAGGATAGCTAGAGAATTTATAGTGGGAGAGCATGTTATTTTGAAAGTGAATCCTAAGAAGAGCTGATTAAAGTTGGTCAGTTGTAAAAATCTAGCAACCAGATTCTGTGGTCCATTTGAGATATTGGACAGAATAGGGCCAATTGCATACATGTCTGCATTTCCTAATTTCATGAATGTACATAACTTATTTCATATCTCTTCGCTAAAAAAGTATGTACATGATCCTAACCATGTTATTGATTCGAATTTGATTTAAGTGGATCCAGAAGGACACTTTTAGGTCCATTCGGTCAACATATTGAACAGAAAAGTCAAAATGCTCTAGAAACAAGTCGTAGAACTAGTAAGATTTTAGTGGACCTGCTACGGTCCTAAAGATGATACCTGAGAGCATGAAGAATCCATGCAGGCAAAGTACCCACGAATTTTTGAAGAATTTTGAAATTTTGATTTTTGTTTTGTATATGCACTAAGGGCAGTGCCAAAATAAGGGGAAGGGGAATGTGATACCTCGGTTTTTAGTCCCCATATTAATAATGTATTTTGTTTATTAGATGAAATGCTAGAGTTCCCAAAATAATCAAAAGAGGCTGGAGTGACTAAAAAATGTAATACTTTGAACATTATTAATAATAAAATACCCCGTTGGCTACTAGACATACAAGGAAAAGAGTTATAGGGGATTATCATTCCAAGAGAGAGGGGGATAAAGGGGATACATATTTTATTATATTTTAATTACCCATATTGGATTTAATTGAGAAAAGTGGTTACATTAGCTTCTTGGGGGGGAAGGCCATGTGGTTCTTGATTTCCAAGTAATATATAAACACCTCTTGTGGGTTGTTTGGGGGTTCACTCTTCATTTTTTTATTCATTCATTGTTTCTCATTCATTATTCCTCATTCATTCTTGATTTTTTCTTGGGAAGGAAAAACGAATTGCTAGGAAATAATCCATTGTTGGCTAGTTGTACTGATTGTTGGTGTATTCCAAACATGAATTGTTGCCTGCATGCCTAAGATGCATTGGCATGTGCTAAAATTTGTTCACAACTACGAATCCTAAGAGTCCCAGCATGGATATTCTTGACTAGATGCAATGGAGCTCTGGAAAGAGGTGGACAACCTAAGGGACTGTGTGGCAGTGAAGGGGGTTCATTGTCTTTGGGTGGTGCAAGTTGGAGAGAAGAGAGATAGTGTACTTTGGATTGATGTGTGTTGAGAAACCCATGAGAGCTTGAGTGTTGTATGGTTTAGGAAGTTGAGTGTCTCTTTGGAACCCATCCTCATGGATTCATAACCATATCTCCGGGATGACCTGTTGTTGAGGCTTGAAACAACAACATCTAAGGTTGAGTGGAACTTCCTTGGTCTTCAACTAGTTGGTGATTGATTTTGTTTAAAATAACTTCTCTCTGTCATTATTTCCTTTGATTGTATATTTATTTTCATTGTGTATTAATTATTATCTCTAAGATTCATTTTTATAATATGCATGCTTGTTGTTTATTTTTATGCATGAAATATTATTCATTTCTTTTATCTTGTAGCATGAATCTTGTTTATTGCATTTGAGTCTTTTATGCTTCTTTATTAATTAATTTTTATAAGAATTTGAAATAATTTCAAGAAGTGTGTTCTTGGAGTAGTGTGGCCCGACCTTGGTGGATGGGTATGTTACAACCTTGAAGCTTTCCACTCTCTATCTCCTTTCCACATCCTCTTCCATAACAATGTAATTGCTTATGGTCAAGTCAATATGTCTATCAAAGACACCATTGAAATGTTATGTGTTAACGTGCATGCATCCTTACACCATATCCCATTACTAACATCATGGTTCCTAGCTCAGTTCCATATGGGGGTTCCTTTGGGGATCCTGGAGCTAGCCTTTCTCTTGTCACACCCTTCAACACAAGACCCATTGTCGCCACCTCACTTTCCTTTTTTGTGACATTGATGCATGGTGATTATTTTATGCCACATTGAGTTCTCAGTTGGCCACACATGGGTGTCCTCCACAGTACTTCTCCCATCCCTCGCCCAGACATGAATTCTTTGTCCCTCCATTTCAATCGCATGAATTCCCCCTTCTTATCTATATAGGCCCTGACATTTCCCCTCGCCTCTCTCTTTCCTTGTCTCATGGATATTTTCCTTCCATTCATGGTCTCTGTGTCATCCCAATTCTCTTCGACATCAACCATGCAAGGGAATGATGGTACCTCCTCTCTGATTCAGTTGATCGACCTATGTGAGCTAATCACTTGTTTAATGGATTTGATGGGTGAATTTATTCATCCTTTGTGGTTGCAACCCTCATGTGATCGAACATAAATTTAAAAGGAGCACAATTGGGAATTACACAAACATACTTGGAGTCATGGAATAATTTGGCATTGATACAAAGTTTTCTTATGGTTTCATCATAATTCACTGGTCCAGTCATAGTTGTAGGAATCCACGTCATGGCTAAGAGAAGTGAAGGTAGTTTGCACTAGAGAAGAGAGCGTCTAGGCCTGGTAAATTATGTTTAATATCTTCAAATTCAAGTGAAAACCTTGTCAGCACAATTTTTTACTTCCCTGGAGATTCTGGTGGAGCATAGGAAGGGTCAACAATAGCTCCAAGCTGAATTGTCTAGTCTGAAGTGGAAGAGATGCACTCTAGGACCAATTCCTGCCACCGATAGGAACAACACAATGATTTCATATGATGCCTCATCCCCTAGTCCTCACTCGAATGTTCCAAACTTAAATTCACCACTAGGGCCTGAAGATGTTGAGCTAGACAGGAAAGATCCTCCAACATAATAATTTCTAGATGTTATGTTTTTGTATTTTGATATTAGGGGTGTTATATATACTTTATCACAAGGGATATTTTGGAATTTTGTATGAACTGAAGCCAGTCTCTGGTTTTCATGATAGTCTAGCTAGTTTATAGCTTGTTTTTTTCATCTTTGAAAACAATGATTTTTAGACATGTAATCTATTTTTCTGCGACACTTCTTGCAAAGGTTTTTAATAAGTTGGGGTAGAGGGGGAAGAAATCTAGAAGATATCAATAGGTTTCTCAGTATTACTTTTTTGAATTGAGGCCAGGCATAAGAGCCTAAGTCCCTATAATATTCTAAGGAAACATATCCCCAATCATCGTTACTCAATGGGTCAGTTGATTTTGACTAGCACGAGATCAGACATAGCTACTCTCATATCGATGCTAGTTTCTTCCCTCTCTTTTCCCAATTTTCTTAAAAAATATATAGATTACTACTTCTTACCCATCCAAACAATTGTACTAGTCCCAAGACAAAACATGTATCAAGAAATCAACTTTCAATCATCTCCATGTCCAACCCAATCAAAATTAATATATCCAATTAATGGAGTCAAATGTCTACTAAGATACCTTATTCCAAACTAATGTGCATGTTTAAAATATTGAAGAACCTTCTTTACCACCTTCATATGTATCTCCTTTAAATATTACATGCACCTAGAGGCCACACCAAAAACAAAACCAAGACTAAGTCTACTATGATTTAAAGAAATGAGACTACCAAGAAGATGCCTATACATAATTATAGCGTCGGCTCACAAAGAATCATAGTCCTTAGTCAATTTCACTCCCAATTGATATCGAGTATAACATGGCTTACAATATTCCAATATAAATATCTTCGAGAGACATATTTCATACTTGAGTTAAGAAATGAACATACCATCATCCAAATGCAGATGGATTCCAAGAAAGAAATGAAACATACCCAAGCTAGTCATTTAAATGTATCCTTCAACTTCACCTTCAAACTAAAAATAGAATTGCAATTATTCCTAGTAATAATTAAGTTATCATCATATAAGAAAATCAACAAAATATTATCATTCACATTATGTACATAAATACTTTGCTCGAATTTGAAGTGTGTGAAACCATAGAAACACTTCTTCAATCTGCATGTAAGATTGTTGGCCTACACAAACCTAGATGGTTGTTACATATAGATCTCCACATTTAGAGCCCCATGTAAGAAAGAAATTTTCACATCCATATAATGTACCTCCCATCCAAAAATCATATCAAGAAAAAGAACCACCTGAACATAATCCATCTTGGCTATAGGAGTAAACATCACCATGTAGTCAATGCCAGCCTGTTGAGAAAAAACCTTTGTGACTAGATGAGCATTATATGTCTTGGAAATACCATCAAAAGTGAATTGTTTCTTATAGATCCATCTTCATTTTGCTAAATTATTTCCTTATGTTCGGAGAACTAGCTCCCAAGTATGATTCTTCAATAGATAATTGTATGCTTCGGTCATTGCATTCTCAAGTTCTAGCCTATAATGTGCATCTCCATATGTCACAATATCACATGCCTCTAGCACACATGTCATTAGTGCACCATTTACATGTTATTTCTTCCCTCAAGTATTCATCTAATTAGTCACATCACCTACATCAACACCAACAACTTCAATCTTATTAGTTTCCCACTTAGGAGAATGCATATTATTTTTATAATGTGGCATCCACAATGAATAGAATCAACTATGCAACTAATCAATTAATAATCAGAAAATTGACTTGCAATACATTCAACAACATAAATCTAACTAAATATTGGTTCAAAACCCCTATTCGATTCATAATGTGGACTAGTCAGTCTAGAGTTTAGACTAGTCAATCCGGAATTGAGGCTAGTTGATTCAAAATTTTGTCAAATTTTGATTGAATCACTACTTGAAACACTAGAAGAATATGTTAGTAGGGTAGCACCCAAATTCTATTCATCAATGATAACTTATCATTAATAGATCATTTCTTGTTTGATTGGATAAATAGTATATATTTTTTTGACCCTTACAAATAGCCTACCATGATACAAGAATGACTCTTGGAATCCAACGTATTCCTCTTCTAATTGGGAAGATGATCCTAAGCCACACATCCAAAGGGTTTGAGAAATATTTTTTATGGTTTTCATCTACTCCATTTCTCAAGAGGGATAACATCTAATACTTCTCCAGTTGGAACTCCATTCAAAATCTAATTTGAGTAGGCAATAGCCTCTAATGAAAAACTAAATAGTATGGTTTTACCTTGTAGTAAATACCCAACCATATCAATATATGTTCTACTCTTCCTCTCAACAAAACCATTTTTATGAGGATCCTAAGAGACTATCCACTTCCATGAGACAACATTCATGTTCTACTCTTCCTCTCAACAAAACTTTTTTTATGAGAAGCCTAAGGTACTATCCACTTCCATGAGATATCATTTTGTACAGGTATCCTTCAAATATACATGAGAGAGATATTCTCCTCCATTATCATAGCTTAAAACACTTCATAGTTCAAACACATTTCTTTTTCCATGGATTCTTTTTATATTTCCATCCTAAGCTCTTTCCTTGTAATTCTACCCATCTTTTCATTTCATGAAAAGCACTTATGACTTATAATTAAGCTTTCCTTCACCAATAATTTTCTCTTTTCCATGGATTCTTTTTATATTTCCATCCTGAGCTCTTTCCTTGTAATTCTACCCATCTTTTCCTTTCATGAAAAGCACTTATGACTTATAATTATGCTTTCCTTCGCCGATAATTTTCTCTTGTTCCCAAATCAATACACTATGAAAGGATTCAAATATATAAGCCTTATTTTATTCCTTCCTTGAAGCCCAATTTGCATGAAATGTAGCACAAAAGACATCAAAAGGTTATTTAAGATTCATCAAAATTAATTCTACTATCCGACGTTACTTCTTCGAGAAGTCTTTCTCATATGCTCCTAGCTTCAAATATAAACCTTAACACAAGCGAAATAATTCTCAATATTTTTAAAAGTGAAGTTTTAGAGAGATCAACTCATTCTCAAGTTTAATAACCTAGCCTTCGTCAACTTTGTGAGACAACTTATTCAACCTATTACAAACTTCAATCAAACAATCATTCCCACTCGTATGGAACTGAATCTCCCTTGAGATTGAGTTGTCATGACACCTACAACCTCATCCTTCTTTCCATTGAAAAATAACTCATCATGGTCATATTTAAGATTGAGATTTTTTTTTTGCAAACTACCATATACCTTTACTATTTATAAAAGTCTCCATATATTTCACCCATATGCCATAATTATGGCCATTCAAAACAACTAGTTCCCACATCGAACCCATATTACTTCTACAAACCTTGACCAAAAACCCTACAAGTATAAACAAGTCAATTCCTTCAAAAGTGTAACTTCCTAAGAGAACATAAACATGAACAATATTCTTATGATGTGACAACCTCTAAAATGTTTTACAACAATAGAAACAAGCTAGGATTTTCAAACCCTAATATCTTAAATTGTGTTATAAATCATAGGTGCATTAGAAAAGAAAACAAAGAGATCTAAGCCAAGAGCACATGAGCTCACAATTCATCATATTCGCTTCTAAGTACATGAGCTCATGTTTATACTTGAGTATATAATTGATTTCCCACATTGAATCGAGGTTGATTTAGTTATCCTTGATCACTCAAATTGGTCCCAGATAGTTACTCAACCATGGCTTTTATTCCAATTAGAGCCGAGTCAAGTAGTAGACAATTTGATTTACACTTAATCAGTCCTAATCAAACTAGTCAAGACCACTCACTTGGTTAGTAAACTAATACACTACAAGTTGGATTCACGCATTCTAGCATGATTTAGACTTCATATCTATGGTAAACATGTATTGCAACCTCTTCCAAAATAAGTCCCAAATAAAATTGTGCTACTACCATGTGATCTATAGAGAGCATTGGATATTCAAATAGATTTATTTTCAGAACTCTTAGCATTGCTATT
>ML797347.1:241238-262327 GCA_009831015.1 Picea engelmannii | reverse complement strand
TAGCAATAGCAGCACTGGACAGCGCAAGCTCTCCCAAATGCCCTACCAACATAACAGATATCACCTGCAAGAAATACTGCAACAGATTCACTCCAATCATAGGTCCTGCTATCCAGCACAGCTTTTTGACTTCCTCCCATACAACCCCTGGAGTGCACTTCACATCATCCAAAGGCTCCAATTCACAAATCCCAGACTTGTGTTCGTCTCCGAACATGAAAAGCAGCCGCGTTTCCTCACCATTTTCACTTAAAAGCGGTTCCTTCAACAAATCTCTCCCATTGGCATGAACCGGAGCTGAACCAGGTCTCTCCATGCCTTTTTCAATGAAATAGGTTCTACCAACTTATGAATCTAAACTTGGCACTATAAGAAACTAGAATCAATTGTCTTAGATCAAGATTTACAGTATGAACCTGCAGGCAACAATGGAAAATTATTTCCTACTTAGCTCATAACCATAGTTCTGTTCCTGATGATTATCCCCTGTTGATTGATCCTCCTAACGGATTATGAGATTATGTTGCAGAGCCGAATATATAAAGATAAGTTTGAAGATGAATTCAACCTCGTAAACACAGCTGGAGACAAGAATTTATAGCAAAAACTTGTCCTTGTGTACAAAAGCCTGGCCTCTTCACAGCAACGATGCCTAATAAAATTGGCAGGTTCTGCGAGATTAGTGGCCCGAACTATCCAGAGCTCAAAACACCAGCAAAACACGATCTGTAGGCAGATTTGAGGAATTTGAGTACAAGAGAGAAAAACATGGGGCCATGGGTGCCGAGCTAAAAACAAAGCTGTGATGGGATTGGCGGTGCCCATAATACTAAAAATAGATGTAGGAGAAAACAACAGAGATTAAAAAAGGAAAAAAAAAAATCTTATTGAATTGTTTCTTGGATTTCTCCACAGGCTTGTGCATGCATCACACGGATTCGAGAATATGCGCGTGCCCATTTTTCTCTTTTAAAGGTTTTTCTCTGAAAGTTCTCTGCAGGTTCGACTAAGATTGGAGATAGCTTACGCCAATGAGACGAGAGGGTTTTAGGTTTAAGATTGGATTTTTCCCAAATAATTTGAATACTTTAAGAGAACAGATTCGTCCGCTGATTTGTAGCGCATGTTCCCATCGACTTACTAATATTATATGATAATGCACAGTGCGGACATGAAAGAGAAGAAATAATTTATGATTATTTGATATAATGTTAAAAATAAAAATAATTTAATTTAGTTGAATGTAATGTTAAATTGACATATAAAATCTTTTTTTTTTAATATATATAGTGATTTCTTTGTTTTTTTAATATATAGTGATTTCATTGGTTAGTTTTTTTTAATAGAAAAAAAATCTTATATTAAAAAATATAAAGTTAACTTTATATCATCAGTCCATAAATAATCTATCTAGAAAAAAAACTTTACAAAGAAACAAAAAAATACATTTTTTAATGGTTCTTATACAAAAACCAATATCATCATTCTATTCAAACTAGTTTATACTAAAGTTATTTTTTCAAAAAGTTCAACTTGTGCTCCTATCCCTTTTGCATAATATAAGACACCTTCATCCAATTGTAAAGCATGCTTAGACATCTATATGTTAAACTTTTAATGTATGAAAATTTTCATTCTATTGATGAATTTTTGTCATTTAAGGCTGTACTTTTTAAAAGAAAACTAGTCAACAATAAATTTGGAGTCTCCAACCAACTTAGAGAAGAAATTGTTTGAAATGTGCAAAAAACAAGATACTCCATAAGGTCAAAAGTTCCCCCCTTGTATTAATTCAAGAACCACAATTCATTTTAATATTGTAGACACCCAAAACTGGGCATTTTAGTATAGTACCTGCTCCACATCTCACTCCCCTATTTTGAGAAGCTCCATCAAAAAAACCAACAGCTATATTCCAATCTAGCAAGGGAGGATGAACTATTCTTTGAGACTAAACATAAAGGACTTTATCTACCTCGCCCATATCTTGCAGAATTCTATTACACACCCTAGGAAGAGAAAAATTCCGATCTTCAAAAATAATTAGATTTATATGTCTCTAAACCTCTCAAGAGACGAAACAAGGTAATTCTTTCAAGTTTTCCATCTCCTTAATCCAAACCTGGAAACAATCACAGAGTTGACCACTTCCCTAATCTCTCTGTAAATGAAAAACATTTAAGATAAACTTTCAAACTTCTTTGGGTAGAGAACAATGAACCATCAAATGTTTGATTGATTCCTCCCCCTCTCCACACAACACACATCTACTAGGACCATACAAACCTCTTTTTGACATATTATCCCAGGTTAAAATTCTATTTTCAAACACCAACCAACAAAATAATTTATTTCTCGTAGGAATATGCCAGTTCCAAACATCAAACATCCAATCCTCTGAAAAATCCTCATTATCATCTAAGCATTGTACCTCATAGGCCTATTTTGCAGTGACTTTCCCTCCTTTATTATCCCAAGACCAAACAATAGAATCAGTGTCAACAAATAACATAAACCCAGAATGTTTTAGTCCTGTAACACCCTGTTTCCCTCAATTTGTAATTAATCATAAAATAGGAGTTTCCATGCTAAGGCATGTGGACAATGTAAATGTATTGTTTGAGTTGACAATAATTGACTGTGGGGGTGAAGCCTTGAAAGTACTGGCCATGATATCACTAGAGGAAGAATGTGAAAACTATACGAGAGGGTTCATTATATCAAATAACCCCAAATTTCCCTTGATGTGGATGATAAACCTCATTTAGATCCCAAGGAGAGAAATCAGTTAATGAAGAAAGGACCAATGATTGAATTATCAACCACCCCCATGAATGGGAGCATGGTCTAGTTGTTAAACGTCATCCCAAAGTACTGCAGGGTCTGGCAGACCAAGCAGACCCGAGCTTCCTTCTGACAGAAGAAAGGTAAGATACATACACATGGGAACGAGAAGAGAAGGGGCAAGAGAGAAAATGAGGGTGCAAGCTCATCAGGGAGATGCGCGGAGCTCTCCAGGGGGATAATGAATAGAAGGATGCAAGCTTGATGTTGAGTGATCATCTGATAAACTTCGTCGAGGCCATAACAGAGAGAAATATCTGAAAGTTGTAGAGAACAGAACCCGAGTGGAAGCTGAACAAAGAAAGAATCCTTAAGAACTGCGAGAGTTCCCTAGTGATATCATGGCTTGGCACGGGGGTCGCCAGAGTGCTAAGAGTGAATGCCTTTGAGCCTATGGTAGGTGATGCAGGAGCATCCCTCACGACAAGCAAAACCAATGTGGAAGCAGAAGACAGCTGGAAGACGTCCAGTGCAAGTTTTTGAATTTTTAAAATTTTCCCTTGAAGCTGATGCGCTGAATATAAATGAGATCATTTATTTTAGGCGCCTTGGTAAGAATGTAATCAGACCTCGAGCCATACGCTCTCGTCTGAGATAGACAGAGGCATTTATAGTAGTAGTTGCAGGTAGATAGAATTGAATTCTTAGATTAGACAGTTTTAGAGTCCAGGAGGGAAACCGGATATAGACACCCTCATTTGTATCATTGTAACATTAGCAACAGGAGCAAAAAGAATCTAGAGCAGAGGAGAATAGCAGAGAGTTGTATAAGAACACCCATGTATAGATCTTGAATTAATAGAAGAAGTTGATTCAGATTCATGGTTGTTGTGTTATTCTCTGTGCTTAAGTGTTAAATGCTCTGCTTATGAACATTTCTTCCTGTTAGGCATTGTTGTTATGATGTGCGTATGATTTCATGCGTTAAGATAGAAGTCTGAGAGCAAGTGGAGTGAGTTACGATTGTTTCTCTAGCTGAGCCAGGAGATTCCTGCAAGGTGTGCAGTTGAATTCATCCACAAGGAGTGCGTTGATGAAGGTACAGTAGTTAAACTCTTGTTCTCAAGGCTCTCAGAAGTGAAAGGGGGTTGCTAAATCCATGCAAGGAGTGCGCAGGCTAAGTAAAGTCTCAGTTGTAAGTCTGAGCAAAGGAGGTCTAAGACTGTTGCTGCAGGAAGCGTACAAAGTCGGAAGAATTTAACACTTGGGAAGTTGTTGAATGTTGAGCGCAAGGAGTGTGCGCAAGTTCCTCTGAAGAAGCAGAGTGGAGAAGCTCAGGAGGTATAGCACCTTCGTGACATCGTTAACGCAGAGCACAAGAGATTTACGTGCCAAGAAATCCTTGAGAAAGGAGAAGAGGAATCGACGGTCAGGATTCGCAGAGGAAGATTGACGAAATCCCGTTAGCCATTAGATCTCGAGAAGTTGCGTCGGGGTTAAGCCTGAAGGAGAAAAGGAAGAATCCGGAGGAGACATCGGGATATTGGCTTCATCGGTTATTCACAGGGTAAGGATTGGAGACCTTGAAAGTCCCGAAATCCCGAGAAAGGATCATAGCCGTAGATCCCGGACGGGACACGTGTCAGCAATCCGTAGCGAGTCGGAGTTCGGCATTTCAGAGTTTTCGAAGACATAGAACTCTCGCAGGTTGGAATCGCGATCCGCGATTTCTCGACGGGAGGTTTGAACCGTCCATCGGCAAGGACATGTGGCAGGGGATCCTGACGAGTCGGCGTTCGGAATATCGGGTTTTCCGGAGACAAGAGACTCGAGCATATTGAAATCGCGATCCGCGATTTCCCGATATAATCAGAGTCATTGATCTCAGCAGGGACACGTGGCGAGAGATCCCAGAGAGTCGGAGTTCAGGACATCGGGTTTCCAGGAGTCGTGAAACACTTGCAAAGTGAAATCACGATCCGCGATTTCCCGACACGGTCGGAGCCGTTGATTTGGGGAACACGTGTCGAAGGATCCGAAGGAGTCAGGGTTCGGCATTTCGGGATTCTTGGTGACGAGAAAATCACGACAGGAGAAGTCGCGAAATCCCAAAACGCGACGGTCTCACAGTCAGAGCAATTTAGTAGAGGACAGGTGTCATCGGGGATCGGAGAATCGGAGATCCTGAGGGCATAAATTCTACGCATTCCAAACTCGCGAATTCCGAACTCCGATAAGAGAAAAGGACTGTGGTCTTGTGGACCAGCAGGTCACATGCGGAAAGATCTAGCCGGAGGGAGCTAAGGAGTGGAAAGAGGTGCCATCGGGGATCAGGAATCGAGGATTTGCGAGGCAAGTTGTTTACAACCTCGTAAGGGCCGATTTCCCGATGGAAGTAAAGATCACATGGTCGAATATTTCATCGGGTTTCGGGCATTTGTGAGACCCGGACCTGTGAGTTCAAGACTCATGATTGCGCGAGGTCCGATTTCCCGATTTGGAGTAGGGGGATCATAAGGAGCATTTCGTGGGTGTAGGAAAGTCCTGATAAGGGATTTGAAGAGTATTTCAGCTCTTCGGGCCAAAGGAAGAGAAGGTCCTGGTGAGAGCAGGCGTGCCTGGTTGGCGCGTTTGCGTCAGGTGGTATCAGAGCATAGAAGAGTTTCTTTTCTTTCTATAGCAGAGAAAAAGGGAGAATTCGCCATGCCGCCAAGGAGAAGAGGTAGACAATCACTTGATCTAGAGGAGGAAAGGGAATTGTCCAGAGAAAGGGAATTGTCCAGAGACAGAGGTAGGCAAGTACAGAATCCAGACATGGAAAGAGGAATGCGAAATCTTTGTGCCATAATGGAGGACATGGAGTTAAGACAAAGGCGAAACGCTGATGCAGGAGATATCAGTGAATCTGAGGATGAAGGTGATGTTGGACATGAAGAAGAAGAAATCCTAGAAGAAGATGCAGCCAGTGAGTGTTTGATTAAGGCTATCGCTTGGATGAGTTCAAAAACAAAGATGGACATTCCAGCTTATGAAGGGAGTCTGGATGCGGAAGAGCTGATAGACTGGATTAGAGCTCTAGACACTTACTTCGATTATGAAGATATCGAAGATGATAAGAAGGTCAGACACGCCGTCACGAGATTAAAAGGACATGCAGCCTTGTGGTGGGATGAACTGCAAGCTGACAGGCGTTGCCAAGGCAAGCAGAAAATTAAGAGCTGGGACAGGATGATTGAAAAGATGAAGGCGAAATTCATTCCCAGGGACTATCAAATTTCTCTGTTCAGGAGGATGCAGAACCTGAGACAAAAGCTGATGACAGTGAAGGAGTATACTGAGGAATTTTACAGGTTGAATATCATAGCAGGTCATCGCGAAAGCAATGACGAAAAGGTGGCCAGGTATATGAATGGCCTGAGGTATGAAATTCAAGATGAACTAAATTTGGCGACCATCCGAACTGTGGAGGATGCTTACCAATTGGCTCTGAAAGCTGAGGAGAAGTTGAGCCGTAAACAAAGTTAGAGGGGCAGAAGCAGAAGTCAACCCAAAGGTAAATCGGTTGCCCAAGATAAATACCAGAAGCCCAAGGACGACTGGAAGAAACCTCAGACTCAGACAAAAAGAGGTGGAAGTTCGCAGCGAGGGCGATATGCTGAGCAAAGAGAACAACATATTGAACAAAGAGGAGGATATGCTGATAATAATAGGTTTCCTTGTACCAGAGGTAGAGGAATCGGAAGAGGTGGAGTAATTACATGCTTCACGTGTGGAAAAAATGGGCACAGGTCGTTTGAGTGTCCAGAGAAAAAGAAAGAAACTGGAGAGACTCACATCGTCGAGGCACAGAGGCGAGATGTTGAGGCAGAGTACGCTGAAGGCAGAAGATCGCTAGTGATGCGGAAGGTACTTTTGACACCAGAGAAGGAGATGGAAAATCCAGTACAGAGGAACAGTCTTTTTAGAACTGCTTGCAAGACCAAGGATAGAGCATGCAAGGTCATCGTGGACAGTGGAAGTACCAATAATCTCGTTTCGACCGAGATGGTAGAAAAGCTAGAGTTGGAGACAACTGATCACCCTAAACCATACAAGGTCTCATGGTTACAGAAGGGACATCAGGTAAGTGTCACTAAATAGTGCTTAGTTGACATCAAGATAGGAGGATATAATGATAAGATTTTATGTGATTTTATTCCTATGGATCTCTGTCATTTATTGTTGGGTAGACCATGACAATATGATAGAAGTGTAATTCATGACCGGAGGAAGAATACATATACCCTGGAAAAGAATGGGAGAACTCATATGCTGTGTCCAATTGAAGATAAAGAGGTGAAGCTGGAAGTGAGCATCACAGTACTTCTCATGAGTGGGAAGGAACTTCTTACAGAAGTTAAGAAGAAGGAGGATCCACAATTCTTTGTGGTCAAAAAACCGAGAATTGCTCTGACTAGCACAAGAGTGGACGATTTGCCAGGAGAAGTTCAGGAATTGTTGGAAGAGTTCGCTGATATTGTAGTGGACGAACTACCTCGTTCATTGCCACCAATGAGGAGCGTGAGTCACCATATAGACTTCATACCAGGAGCTAGTTTACCAAACAAATCCGCGTACAGATTGACGCCGCAGGAGAATGAAGAGGTTAAAAGACAGGTCCAGGAGTTGTTGGACAAAGGCTTGAGGTCAGGGAAATCTTGAGTCCATGTGTTGTTCCAACAGTACTCAGTCCGAAGAAATACGGAGGCTGGAGGATGTGCACTGATTCAAGGGAAATAAACAAGATAACTATCAGGTATAGATTCCCATTGCCAAGAATGGATGATTTGATGGATTTCTTAAGTGGAGATTTTTTTTTTTCAAAGATAGATTTGAAGAGTGGATATCATCAGATTCGTATGAGAGAAGTTGATGAATGGAAAACATCATTCAAGACAAACGAAGGTTTGTATGAATGGCTTGTCATGCCGTTTGGCTCGACGAATGCACCAAGTACCTTTATGAGGTTGATGAATGAAGTCCTGAAGGAGTTCATTGGGAAATTTGTCATCGTGTATCTGGATGACATATTGGTTTTCAGCAAAACAAAGGCTGAACATCTGAGACATTTGGCTATTGTGATGAAGAAATTAAAGCAGGAGAAGCTGTTGATAAACATGAAGAAATCCTCATTTATGAAGACAAAAATCATTTATCTGGGTTTTTTTATATCTACAAATGAGTTGAGGATGGATCCATATAAGGTGGAGGTAATCAAGAATTGGCCATCACCAAGGAACATATTCGAGGTGAGAAGTTTTCATGGACTGGCTAGTTTCTACCGAAAATTCATCAGGAATTTCAGTGGGATTAGTGCAGCAATGATGGACACAGTCAAGAAAAGACATAAATCTTTTCACTGGACAGAAGAGGTTGAGAAGAGTTTCAATTTGCTGAAACGAAAGATTACAGAGCAACCGGTCCTGGTGTTGCCAGATTTTCAAAAGACATTTCAGGTGAAATGTGATGCAAGCGGGTTTTCAATTGGAGCGGTCTTGAGCCAGGAGGACAGGCCGATTGCATATTTCAGCGAGAAGTTGAATGAGGCAAAAGAGAAATACTCCACATATGATAAAGAATTCTATGCCATCATACAGGCATTGAAGAAATGGAGGCACTATTTGATTCCAAAAGAATTTGTTTTATATAGTGATAACCATGCATTACAATTTGTGACTCAACAGGAAAAGTTGAATCAGAGGCATGTTAAATGGGTAGAATACATGCAAAATTTCACTTTTGTGATAAAACATATTTCTGGTACTGCTAACAAAGTTGTTGATGCTTTGAGCAGAAAGTGTTTGTTGTTGCAGGAGTTCAAAGTCAGGACGTTAGGCTTTGATGATCTTAAGGACATGTATGCAGATGATTCAAACTTTAAGGAAGCTTATGAAGCAGCTGAGAATCCAGTTCTCAGAGACAGAAGCCAGTGGATAGAGTATGTGATCCAGGACAGATTGATGTTCAAAGGCAATCAACTGTGTATTCTGAATTGCTCCATGAGGGAGAACTTGTTGAAGGAGAAGCACAGTGGAGGATTGGATGGACATTTTGGCCATGATAAGACATTTGCAAAGCTGAGCGAGTCATACTTTTGTCCAGGGATGCGGTCAGAGGTCAAGATATTTGTAGACAGATGCAGGATTTTCCAGCATTCAAAGGGAAGAAAGCAGAATGCAGGATTTTATCAGCCATTGCCCATACCTGAGAGGCCGTGGGATGAAATTAGCATGGATTTTGTATTGGGATTGTCGAGGTCACAAAGAGGTGTTGATTCAATCTTTGTGGTAGTTGACAGGTTTTCTAAGATGGCACACTTCATTCCATGCCAGAAAACCAGCGATGCGACTCACATCGCAAATTTGTTTTTCAAAGAGATTGTGCGACTCCATGGATTGCCGAAAAGTATAGTTTCAGACAGAGACACAAAATTCATAGGGAATTTCTGGAGAACATTGTGGAAGAATCTAGGAACCAATTTGATGTTTAGTTCTGCTTATCATCCTCAGACGGATGGACAAACAAAAGTAGTCAACAGAAGTCTGGGAGATTTGTTGAGGAGCTTGGTGACAGAGCACCATAGCAGCTGGGATAGCATATTACCGCAAGCAGAGTTTGCTTACAATGACTCAGTAAATCGGAGTACAGGGAAAATTCCATTTCAGATTGTATATGGAATGCAACTGAGAGGGGTTTCTGAATTGAGGGATTCATGACAGACTGATACTAGCAGTGCTAGTGCAAAAGAATTCACTGAAGCGATGAAAGAACTTCACAGCCAGGTGAAGGAGCGACTGTTGAAGTCAAGTCAGGAGTACAAGCGCAGAGCAGATCAACATCGGAGACAACTTCAGTTTGAAGTTGGTGATATGGTTCTGGCACATTTGAGGAAGGAAAGGTTCCCAAGAGGAACATACAACAAGCTGAAGATGAAGAAAATTGGGCCATGCAAGGTCTTGAAGAAAATGGGACAGAATGCTTATGAAATTGAGTTACCAGATGGCATTGAAATATCTCCGATATTTAATGTTTTGGATTTATATCCATATAGAGCTGATGAAGCAGGAGCAGAAGGTGATTATCAACCAGAGGTCTAGTGGCAGAAGCAGATGCATGTTGCAGAGAAGCCACAAATGGAGCAGATACTGAACAAACGAGTGGGTAAGAAAACCAGGTGGAAAGAATATTTTGAATATTTGGTTAAGTGGAAGGGTCATCCAGTTGAAGATGCCAGCTGGGAGACTGAAGCAGAGATTTTGAAGCATGGACATACCGTGTAGGAGCTCATGGACAGGAGCCCATGCAAATTTTCAAGCGAGGGAGTATGATGCAGGAGCATCCCTCACGACAAGCAAAACCAATGTGGAAGCAGAAGACAGCTGGAAGACGTCCAGTGCAAGTTTTTGAATTTTTAAAATTTTCCCTTGAAGTTGATGCGCTGAATATAAATGAGATCATTTATTTTAGGTGCCTTGGTAAGAATGTAATCAGACCTCGAGCCATACGCTCTCGTCTGAGATAGACAGAGGCATTTATAGTAGTAGTTGCAGGTAGATAGAATTGAATTCTTAGATTAGACAGTTTTAGAGTCCAGGAGGGAAACCAGATATAGACACCCTCATTTGTATAATTGTAACATTAGCAACAGGAGCAGGAAGAATCTAGAGTAGAGGAGAATAGCAGAGAGCTGTAGAAGAACACCCATGTATAGATCTTGAATTAATAGAAGAAGTTGATTCAGATTCATGGTTGTTGTGTTATTCTCTGTGAATAAGTGTTAAATGCTCTGCTTATGAACATTTCTTCATGTTAGGCATTGTTGTTATGCTGTGCGTATGATTTCATGCATTAATATAGAAGTCTGAGAGAAAGTGGAGTGAGTTACGATTGTTTCTCTAGCTGAGCCAGGAGATTCCTGCAAGGTGTGCAGTTGAATTCATCCGCAAGGAGTGCGTTGATGAAGGCACAGTAGTTAAACTCTTGTTCTCAAGGCTCTCAGAAGTGAAAGGGGGTTGCTAAATCCGTTCAAGGAGTGCGCAGGCTAAGTAAAGTCTCAGTTGTAAGTCTGAGCAAAGGAGGTCTAAGACTGCTGCTGCAGGAAGTGTACAGAGTCGGAAGGATTTAACACTTGGGAAGTTGTTGAATGTTGAGCGCAAGGAGTGCGCGCAAGTTCCTCTGAAGAAGCAGAGTGGAGAAGCTAAGGAGGTATAGCACCTTCATGACATCGTTAACGCAGAGCACAAGAGATTTCCATGCCAAGAAATCCTTGAGAAAGGAGAAGAGGAATCGACGGTCAGGATTTGCAGAGGAAGATTGACGAAATCCCGTCAGCCATTAGATCTCGAGAAGTTGCGCCAGGGTTAAGCCCGAAGGAGCAGAGGAAGAATCCGGAGGAGACATCGGGATATTGGCGTCATCGGGTATTCACAGTGTAAGGATTGGAGACCTTGAAAGTCCCAAAATCCCAAGAAAGGATCATAGCCGTAGATCCCGGATGGGACACGTGTCAGCAATCCGGAGAGAGTCAGAGTTCGACATTTCAGGGTTTTCGAAGACATAGAACTCTCGCAGGTTGGAATTGCGATCCGCGATTTCCCGATGGGAGGTTTGAACCGTCCATCGGCGAGGACGCGTGGCAGGGGATCCTGACGAGTTGGCATTCGGAATATCGGGTTTTTCGGAGACAAGAGACTCGAGCATATTGAAATCGTGATCCACGATTTCCCGATATAATCAGAGTTGTTGATCTCAACAGGGACACGTGGCGAGATATCCCAGAGAGTCGGAGTTCGGGACATCGGGTTTCCAGGAGTCTTGAAACACTTACAAAGTGAAATCGCGATCCGCGATTTCCTGACATGGTCGGAGCCGTTGATTTGGGGAACACATGTCCAAGGATCCGAAGGAGTCGAGGTTCGACATTTCAGGATTCTTGGTGATGAGAAACTCACGACAGGAGAAGTCACAAAATCCTGAAACGCGACGGTCTCACAGTCAGAGCAATTTAGTAGAGGACATGTGTCATCGGGGATCAGAGAATCAGAGATCCTGAGGGCGTAAATTCTACGCATTCCAAACTCGCGAATTCCAAACTCCGATAAGAGAAAAGGACCGTGGTCTTGTGGACCAGCAGGTCACATGTGGAAAGAGCTAGTCGGAGGGAGCTAAGGAGTGGAAAGAGGTGCCATCGGGGATCGGGAATCGGGGATTTGCGAGGCAAGTTGTTTACGACCTCGTAAGGGCCGATTTCTTGACGAAAGTAAAGAACACATGGTCTAATATTTCATCGGGTTTCGGGGATTTGTGAGACCCGAACCTGTGAGTTCAATACTCTCGATTGTGCGAGGTCCGATTTCCCAATTTGGAGTAGGGGGATCATAAGGAGCATTCTGTGGCTGTAGGAAAGTCCCGATAAGGGATTTGAAGAGTATTTCAGCTCTTCGGGCCAAAGGAAGAGAAGGTCCTGGTGGCGCATTTGCGTCAGTAGGGTGGAAGGAGGAACACCCACAGTCAGTTAATTGGCGGCAACCTGTAATAGATAAGTATTCTCCTACCCTATGTAATTGAGTTGTAATTGTGTATTGAAATTGGATATACTGTGAATGTTTTTAGAAATGTGCATGTTTGCTTATTGGATATACTGTATCCCTTCTATTTCTTCTTGGTTGTGTAATTAGGCAATTAAGAAATTATATGGTTCGGGCATGGCTTATTCTCATAAATGCTTGCATTTCGTGGTGGCTTAAGCCAGAGCCACGAACTATGAGTTCGTGAACCTTAGGTATAGTTTCATGTATGCATGTCGACCCTCCTATCATTTTGAGTCCCTTGGAGGATGGAGTGGGTTAAGCTCAGGAGAGGTAGTGCAGATATGCACATGCTCTCTGTGAGGCTAGCAGAGACCAAGAACCACTCAAGTCCCAGACTTGATGAAGGAGCGTAAGTGATGTGCAGAAGACCCTTCTAAGTGATTAAGTCCAAGAGAAAGAGAGAAATTCTCTTAAGTCCTTCATAACTGATGAAGCTCAGGAAGGATAGCGAGTTTTAAGTACCGAAAAGGAACATCCTTTCGTTTGGAGATGAACGGATGAAATCTGTTCGGGAGGTTCCAAGGTTTGTCACGACTGTTAGATTTGAAGAAGGAGCACAGGTGTTAATGCCTCGACTCCTTCAGTATTTGCAAGTTCGATGAATTGAGTGAATCCGTCATAAGGGAGGTAAAACCTCCGATGTCCGAAGTCGCGAAAGGATCTGGACCATGGGTCTTTGGATCCTTCGAGGTCTTTCTCGACTGTCATATCTACGAGATCGAAGATTCGCACTACGGGAGAATTGTGAGTTGGAGTGGCCAAAACCTCCAACGTCCGACATCGTGAAATGACCTAGACGATAGATCTAAGAATCTATCGGGACCATCCTTGACCGTTGGATTGGTGAGATCGGGGATTCGCACGTTGGCGTGACTAAAACTTCTGAAACCCGAAGTTGTAATGTGATCTGGACTATTAGATCAAGGAAGGTCATAGACCGTCGATCTGACACAAGAAGATTACTGCAAGAGTATGTGGAAACTTGAAATCCCCTAAGAACCAAGCTCAGAAGAGATAAGCGCAAAGTGTGCCAGGAGGGCCACCATAAGTCTTCTAAGGAAGTAGTGGATCAAGTTCCCTTAGAATTGAGTAAATATTCAAAAGCTCGGGAAGGATAGTGTTGCTAGAATGCAGGTGAGACCCAAGGTCACAGGGATCGCAGAGGAAGCAAAGGTCGAGGCCTTTAAAGCATTGAAATCTTCTAAGTTTGGGAAGAAAGGTGTCAAAGCTGAGGAGGAGGAGCACAACAACCATTAGATAAGCTACAGAGGGAAGATATGGATTGTTGAACTTCACGTCCAGACACACAGGAGTGCGCGCGGAGAAATAGATCTGAGCCGTCGGATCTGACGTGTGGACCAACAGTCGTTGGATCCGAGGAAAGGTGCACGAGACAAGTTTTGAAATCATCGAGACCATACATTGTCAAGGAGGGCACGTGGAGAAGGGTCATCATTTCATTGACTCGTAGAGTGAAGAAGTCAAAGAGCAGAGTCGAGAGAGTTCGCGAAGTGAAAACTCGTGAAAATATCACAGTCATTGATTGAAGAGAGATCTGGACCGTTGATTGTCCAAGAAGAGTTTCAGGAATCGGGAGAAAGGAGGTGAAAAGTATTTCAAATTCGCGCTATGTGAAATCCCGATACGCGAAATTGTGATGCGACCTAGACTGTAGATCCAAGGATCTATTGGGATCCACCTTGATCATTGGATCTGCTAGTTTGGGAGTTCGCGCATCGGGAAGATTATGGGTTGGTGCAACCAAAACCCCCGAAACCCAAAGTTGTGAAATAACGTGGATCGTTGATCTAAGGATCTATCGAGATCCACCTTAACCATTGGATCTACTAGTTCAGGAGTTCGCGCATCGGGAAGATTACGGGTTGGTGCAACCAAAACCCCTGAAACCCGAATTCGCGAAGCACCATGAACCGTAGATATAAGGACCCTTCAGGATCCCTCTTGATCGTTCGATCGAGGAAATGTGGATATCATCTCGAGAGAACGTAGGGATGCACGTGTCGAACGATGGTGTTGCCAGGTGTGGTGCAACAGTGGAACCCCGGGAGGATATTGTGAACCATCCATCGCGGCAGGACACATGGTGGGAGATTAGCACTTTGTTGAATCACAATTGGAGAGAGTCAAAGGCAGAGTTGTTCGAACTCGCGAAGTCCGCACTCGCGAGTTAATCTGAGCTGTTAGATCGTGAAGAATTATGAGTCATCGATCTAACACCGGGAGTTCGGGGATCGGGAAAAAAGAGGTGATCTCCATTCCAATTCCCCGATACACGAAGTCCTGAAGCACCTTTCGGATAGGCGTATGGTCACAGATCGTGGTCACATGAGAGGAAGGGGCTTATTCTGAAGACTAGCGCCCTTTATGTAGTTTTCTCAGGAAAGGAAAAGGTGCCTCAAGGAAAAGCGCACACAGGTTGTCTCAAAGCCTGCGCCAAGGGATTAAAAGGACCTGCAGATTTGTTTCATGGAGGTTCTAGCAGGGACCCAAAGAGCTTCTTCAGCTCAAGAATAAGAGACGATCCATTGACCGGGAGGTTAGCAGGCCCCGCTGAGTTGGAATCTTGCGGGCTACATGAGGAAAAAGTGAAATTTTTATTATGCCTCGTCGTGAGTGTGTTACAAGTCCCCTCACATAATTCTCCCATTCATCTTTTTGTTCTCCAAAGATATCTAGTAACTCTAAATTTTTCCAGTTGAAACCATTCAAAACTCCAGTATCCAAATAAGCTACCTGAGCCAAAAAATTTATTCCCTTTGTATGAAGAGTATCTACTAAGTTCTCAGACAATTTATAAAAGGATTGAGATCCTATCAAAGGATCCAAACCTATTCGAATATCCCAACCATTCCCTGGCTTCCAAACAATCCAATCTGTGATAATATGCAATGAAGAAGTGAGATCTCTCCAACAATTTGATATGCCTTTCAATTTTTTTCTCCCTTCCCTAATCCATTCCACTACATATGTCTTTTTCAAATACTTTTTAAGAATCACTTCATGCCAAAGACCTGGGATCATTAGACTCCTCCATAAACTCTTTGCTGCCAGAGCTTTACCAAAACAAAAAATGTTTTTAATGCCCCATCCTCCTTTCTTTTTTGTCTTAGCAATCCTTTTCCAGTTTACCAAATGTATGCTTTCTTTTTATTTTTTACCAGTCCACAAAAAACTGAACATCCTCCTTTGAATTCTATCTAAAATACCTTTTGGAAACTTAGCCAGAGATAGTCAATAAACAAGAATGCTTTCCAAGACTGATTTAACAAGAATATGCATGTCTCCTAAACTAATCCATCTATGACACCAGTTTGAGATCCTTTTATCAATTTTTTTAACCAGCCACCTCCATTCAATCATCGATTAGCATTTGGGCTTAAGAAAGAACCCCAAATATTTAAAGCCATCATCTAAATATTTTACCTCAAAAGGAAACATTTATTTTAACTATAATAACAGTTCCTCCACAAACCAACCTGCTTCTAAAAAATAATATTTTTGTGAACTGAAAAACATACCAGTAGCATTGCAAAACAAGTCAAGTGCATCCTTTAAGACTTGCCATTTTGTTGAAGAGCCTTTTCCAAATAAAATAACGTCATCCACAAAAAGAAAGTGTGTAATCCTAATTCCATTTGCAACCAAGACTCCTTCAAGTTTACCATCTTCAACTAGCTTCAGTAGAATTCTACTTAGACCTTCAACAATAAGTAAAAACAACAAACGGGAAAGAGGGAAACCTTGCCTCAAACCTCTAGAACTTCTGAAGAAACCTGAAGGACTACCATTAATTAAGACATAAATTTGTTGAGCTGACACACCCCATAATCTAGTCAACTTCCTGAGACCAATCTGAAGTAACACTAATATGAGAAACCTCCAATCAACCCTATCATATGCTTTCATCATATCTAATTTCAAGACCAATGCTTTTGATTTTTTTACCTTTATACTATGCAAAGCCTCATGTGCCACTCCAATCTATAATCTGCCTATTCTCCAAGAAGCCAAACTGTTCTTTTGATATACCTTTTGAGAGGTATGATTTAATTCCGGTAGCAATGATTTTAGTAATTGTCTTATATATCAAATTACACAGAGAAATGGGTCTAAATCCTACAAAGCAATCAGACTTATCACTTTTTGGAATAAGAGCTAGAAAGGTTGCATTAAGATCCCCAGTGACCTTTCCCTTCAGTCTGGACTCCTCCACCACTTCCAAAAATTCAGAACCCAAGAGATCGAAGAATTCCAAGAAAAAATCAATAGTCCATCCATCTGGCCCGAGACTTTCTGAAGCAACAAAACATTTGATAGTTTATTATTCAAGTGTGTACATAAAGCTTGTTTTAAGGATAAGGAATTCCTTTTAACTTTGTAACTTAAGTTTTAAAAATATGTTTTTAATTTTTTTACCAAACTTTATTTCTTATATATATATATATATATATATATATATATATATATATATATATATATATATATATATATATATATATATATATATATATATATATATAAAATAAAATAAAATAAAAAGATAAAGAATGCCTTTTAACTTTGTGTAACTTAATTAAAAAAATATGTTTTTTTTTTAATAAACTCTATTTCTTAAATATATATAAATAAAACAAAAAAAATAAAATGAATATAAACCTAATACACAACTAGATGAGAAGGGTTTGATGATGCATAACTAGTATAAGTTGCTATGTATATATATTTTTAAATAAAAAGCAGTTTCAATGTTATTCATATTGAATCAAAAGAATTTTTCCAATACATAATGTGACATATAGAGTCATAAGACATGACTACAACTGTCGATATACAACATCACATTAAAAAAATTTCTACCAACTACAAAGCCTAATCTCAAAAAACACGAGTTTTTTGCCAATAACTGGCACATTATAACCATACCACTATAACTTAAACTAAAGTGAACTATGTCCAATTACCAAAAACAGACTCCTCCCAAAAAAGGTAAGTAGGAACCAAACTGTGGAAAGTGTTTCAGAAAATGAAATTAGATCCAGAGCTGGTCATAGAGTCTTCAAAGAATTCTTCAAACTCAACCATCTGATATGTTTCCCAAGATCTTTCTTTGACAGAGAATCCGCCAAAGAATTGAATTTCCTATGAACATGAAAACATTGAATCCAACTAAAATTTTTCTTGAGCTCAATGAACTTCTTCATCCAAGGCTGTAAGTTTAAAGCATTCAACTATGACTTTCCAGCAAACCTGTCCAGAACAACCGTGGAATCACCAACCACCATTAATTCAAAATTTTGACTTCTCAACGCAAAGTTCAAGAGACCCCACAAACCAAGTAGCTCTACTTTAATATTCAAACATGAGCCAACAACAAGATGAATTCTAAAGAAGTGAACCCTGCTAAGTTTTAAGACAATTCCAACACCACGTTCACCACCACCAACAACTCCATCAAATAAGCCTAAAGGCCTCTCCCCAAAATAGACTGGATTCATAAGAAAACCAAAATTATCAACCTTAGAAGCATAAGACATCTCTTTATAGCCAACACAATCCCAGAGCAAAGACCAAAATCATTTCTGTAATAATTCTCAAACATAATCATATTCATGTAGTGCCAACTGCCCCAAAGAACAAAGAGAGGAACCATCATGTGCGTCAGAATATCCAAAAACCAAGACAACAAATTTTCATTCAAAGACGATAAATTCTAGAATCCACCGATCCTTAATTGAGCACAGACCTCCTTCCAAATAAACAGTGCAACCTCACAAATTACAAACAAATGTTGCATAGTCTCTTCATCATTTAAGCATAAAATGCAAACTGAAAGAAAAATTCTTCCCCTACGCCTGAAGTTTTCCCCAGTGAGAATACGATCATGTAGACATAACCAAACAAAGAGAATAATTTCAACAAGAGATTGGAATTTCCATAAGGCTTTGTGCCACCATTCAAGTTCCACCATCATATTCTGGGAAACCAAAGCTTCATACACCGATTTCACAATCACAACTCCTTTAAAATGGTTCCATGTCCAAACAAGTGAGTCTTCTTCATTGTTAAGAGAAACTCCACTGCATCTCAACAACATCAAGAAAGCATTCCATTCCAAGTCCAGATCACCTTCAAGACTAAGATCATCAGAGGATAACCAATCCTGAGAACCCGATACATTTAACAAAGAGGATTGTCCAATATGAGCTAAAGAGAAAACCTTGAGAGACTTTAAATGATGCATTAGAGAAGACGATAGTTTATAGGATGATCCACTTCCCACAAAGGGATCTTGCCCAATCAGAACCCGAGCTCCATTTCCCACTGACAACGCAAGCCAATTCTTTAATAGAGGCATAAAATCCATGAGATTCCTCCAAAATTTTGAGGCAACAGAAAAATTATACTTCTCAGCTTGCAGCCAAAAGATCACATCCATTCCTTTTAGATATTTCTTAACTATAACTTTACTCCATAGTCCAGAGCCAAACATTCCCCTCCAAACCGACTTAACAACCAACACTTAAGAAAACCATTGATTGTTCTGAATACCGCAACCACCCAGGACTTTTGTCTTAGAGATCATATCCCATCTTACTAGATGAAAACCTGACGACTTCCTAGCTCCCTTCCAGAGGAAACTGGAGAAAATTTGATGAATATTTGACTTGACTTTGGATGGAACCTTAGCTAAACTAAGCAGACCAACAAGTTTTGAAGAACTGACTTAATTAGAATCATTCTGCCACCCAAGGAAAGTTGTCATAAATTCCAATGACCAATTCTATTTTCAATCTTCTGAAGAAGCCAAGTCCAATCAGAGGCCCTATAGTCATTAGGTTTCAAAAGAAACCCTAAATATTTCATTCCACAATCCAATTTTACTATAGGTATTCCAAATATCCTCAAGATTATTAAAAAGAAAACAACATTTCTGAAAATTTACCTCCATGTCCGAAGCTTGGAAAAATACAGATAGCAATTGCTTGAGCTCAATCCACTCCTCAACTGAGCCAAACCCTAAAATCACCACATCATCAATAAAAAGTAAGTGGGTTATGGCTATCCCTTTTGCAACCTTAATAATAAAGAATTTTCCCTCTGAGCTAGCCTTCTTCAACATCCTGCTAAAACCTTCCACCACCAAAAGAAACAATAATGGAGAAAGCGGACAACCTTGCCTTAAGCCTCTGAAGCTTTTGAAAAAATCAGTCGGAGCGCCATTCACCAAGACATAAAAAATTTCATTTGAAACACATCCCATGATCTACTGGGCCACCTCCCACTTCAGACCAATTTGAATCAACATCAACATGAGGAAATTCCAACTGACTCTATCATAGGATTTCTTTAAATCCAACTTCAAGATCAATGTCTTCATCTTTTTAGTTTTTGTTGAATGGATGCATTCTTAAGAAAGACCTACAACATAAAAAATTAACCTGTCTTTCAAGAAACCAAATTGTTCCTCTGAGATACAAGAGGCCAATTTGTCTTTTAACCTGGAAGCAATGAATTTTGAAAAACAATTATAGAAAAATTGCATAATGCAATAGGTATATAATCATTGATTGATACATGTTTCGATTCTTTTGGAACAAGTGCCACAAGGGTAGCATTCAAAGAACCAATTACCCTTTCAATAGTCCTTGAATTCTCTACTGCAACCAATAGTTCACTACCCATTAAATCAAATAAATGCTGGAACATTTCTTGAGTCCATCCATCAGGGTCAGGGATTTTGTCCTTTGGAATCAACTCCACAATTTTTTCAACTTCCTGAAGGGTAACCTGCCTACCTAAGTCATTTCTTTCTTCATAAAAAACAAATTGAGGAACTTCCTTTATCACTTAGAGTTATGTAAGTTTGTCTTCCTTCCCCTTTGCTTTATAGAGAAACTTAAAATAATTAAAAGTTGTTGCCCCTATATCAACCTGAGTAGACTGTATGGTACCTTCCAAATCCTCAATATCCCAAATAGTATTAATTTTCCTATTGTTCTCATTATATTTGTGAAAACATTCCGTGTTTTTATCACCACTTTTTAACCAGAAAGCCCTGGTCTTAAGGCACTAAGATTCTTCTTCAAGTTTTAGAATCTCAACTTTCCTCTTTTCATAAGATAAAATTAATTCCTTGTCTTCTGGAGAAAATATTTGTGAAGGACACCTAAAGTAAACTTAATCCAATTTCTATTCAAGATCCCAAAGTTCTGCTTGAATTAGCTTCTTTCTTTTCTCTTCTGCCAATTAATCACTTCTTCTTTCAATTTCTTAAGCTTATCCACAATCAACTTCATAGTCGAAGAGTCTTGCCAGACCTCCATTGACTTCCACATTGTGCACATCAAAAAATTGAAATTAGGTTCCAAAAACGACGCATGATTAAACTTGAAAGGATAGTGATTCATTTCCCTTAAATCATAAAATTGCAAGCAAACTAGATTATGATCAATTAAAAAGGAATTAATAACCTAGGATCTACGTCTACCCATGCTTCCCCACAAAAATTCATTCATAAAGAACCTGTCTAATCTCTTATAAATTCCATTAGAACCAGAGCGTACATTCCTCCAAGTTGGAATGATAGTGTCTGGAAGGATATCCACTAGACCAGCTAATGCGAACATAGAGGAGAAAAAATCATCCAAAGGATCC
>ML797347.1:185836-241189 GCA_009831015.1 Picea engelmannii | reverse complement strand
TAAAAAACCACAAGCCTCTAGAGGCTGCAAAAAATAATCCCTATCTTTGTAAGGTCCATAACAATTCAACAACCTAACCGACCTAGAAATGTCTTTAAGGTGACCTTCCAGTAAAATACCTGCACTAGTTCTGAGTGTTTGAAGATCAGCTTTCAAGGGGTTCCAACCCAAAATCAAACCCCCAGAAAGACCATTTGAGTCCAAAGCAACACAATCCTAGTTAGGGAAACACTTCAGAAAGAAATCCTTAGCTTTCTCATAGTCCACCATTGTTTCCTAAAACAAAATAATATCGAGGTCAACTAACTCTATTAACCTTTTAAGGGTTAAAAGTTTTGGGGCACCCCCCATGCCATGCAGGTTGAAAGATAAGATTATCATTAGGGAACCCCCATATCGAGCATTTGAGCTCTAAGTTCCCTTGGGGAAAGAGGAGGTTCAATTTGTGAAAACACATTAGATGGGAAAGGATTATGAGTCAAAGGATTAAAAGGTTCCAAACCTCCTTCAATAGCACCAAAATCCTTCCTGGAGAATTCCTTCACAAACGTCTTCCTAACCGTTACATTGGACCTGTCACCAACTCCTTTAAATGCCTCCACAGTATTGTAAACTTGTAGGTGGGTTTTTTATAATACTTCTTTGTAAGAAGGAGAACTACTATCCTTACCCTGAGATCCTGAAACACATAGACCATTTTCAACCCTCATTCCACCTGAGTGAGGGCCAGGAACATTATTCCCCTTCATAACACAACCCATAGACCTATCCTCAAACCATGAAGAGCACCCCAGGGATTTCAACCCCAAACCCTCATCAATAACGTGGTGACAAGATTCCCCCTCAGAGGAAACATCATTTGGGAAAAACCTAGGAAGGTCAAGACTCTTAGGTAAAGAAACATCCCTCACCCTATTCTTCCAGTGATCCCCAAGAGGAGGTTTCTCAAATTTATTCAACACCAATTCCCAAAAACTACCAAAAATCTCCATAATCCAATCTTCATGTTTTATAAGAGAACTGATATCATTCTTTGATAAAGTATTAAAAAAAGACGGATAAAAAGTATGCATCTTACCAATAAAAGAGTCTCGATCAAAACATCAGGGAGTAACATATTCAATATGAGTATGGGAAATTGTCTCCAATGGATTGACACCTTCTCGTTCCAAATCCACTAGCTCCTTTTCCAAACTTGGACAATTCGATTTCAAATGCCCCGTCTGTCTAAAATAACGATAATGAAACAACTCCCTCCAAAAATCCAAAGCCTGAATGAAAGAGATATCTTCATAAATGATTTCAATTTCTCCATGCAAACCTAATTCCATGTTTACCTCCACTAATATCCATACCAGTCTTTTATTATTCCATCTATATGTTTGCTCATTAAAAAACACAAATTTCCCAACTGTATTAACTATTTCCACAAAAACCATTGTCACCCAGAATTTGATAGGGAAGTATGGAAGGAGAATCCATACACAATGCTTCTAAAAAGACTCTGAAAAAGGATTAAATCCTAGCTCCCATCTCTTAAGAATTAAAACCCCTCTACCAATAATCCAGGGAACTTTAAAAATCTTAAACAGATCCTCCTCCGACAAGAAATGAAAACATATCCAATGATTTGAGAGGAGACTGAACCGAGGGTAGTAACCCACCCTAGGCTTCCAAAAATCCAGAATCCATTGTTTTAACCAGAGCTTTGTCTTCTTAGTATAGAAAAATTTACCTACTAGAGCCTTCGCCGACAAGCCTGTAACCCCGTCCATTGTGATATTCTTTCCCAGCACGTACAAAGGCCTATTGTTTTTCACTTTCAAGTTTTTCTGGTGATGATTAATCCTTGCAGATTCCCCCTTGACTCTATTCCTTCTAGTCCCTCCTCCATATAAGCCATCACCCTCATGGATAATCCGTATAGGCCCTACCTTTTCAATGGATTTTTTATTTTTTTTAAACCCTACTCCCACCCCAGGATGATTAACCATAGTTTGCATTGAGCCTCCATATCCTCTAACCTCAACTCCCAGAGAAGCCCCAGCCTGTTTGTCAACCAGAGGCGTAACCAAATCTGACCTTGTCTGCGCGTGTCCTCCCAACCTTGTCCCACATTGACTCTTGTTCATATTCCTGTATGCCTCATCAGACAGGAAAATACCTTCTTTGTTCCATAGTGCATCCTCCTCTTACCAGTCCAAATCCAAAAGGGATGCCATGTCATCCTTTGAATAATACAAAATATTTCTCCCGAGTTAACCATTAAAACTGGAAAACCAAGTTCTGCAATGAATAACACTCGATAAACCCACACTAGTTGAAAACCCTATCCTCCAAAACCCTACCCTCCTCGCCATCACCAACCTCTCAAGAGGTTTCTATTTAGTGAGGTTCACTTCTAAATAATTCTTAAGAATAAATTTAGAATATGATTAACCATAGTTTTCACTGAGCCTCCATATCCTCTAACCTCGACTCTCGAAGTAACCCCAGCTTGTCTGTCAACCAGAGGCATAGCCAAACCTGCATGTTTCCTCCCAACCATGTCCCACATTTCCTCCTTTTCATATTCATGTATGCCTCATTGGACATTAAAAGACCTTCTCTGGCCCATAGTGCATCCTCTGCTTCCCAGTCCAAGTCCAAAAGGGATGCCATGTCATCCTTTGAATAATACAAAATCTTTCTCTCGAGTTAAGCATTAAAACTGGAAAACCAAGTTCTACAGTGAAGAACACCATATAAACCCACACTAGTTGAAAACCCTATCCTCCAAAACCCTACCCTCCTCACCATTGCCAACCTCTCAAGAGGGTTTCCATTTAGTTTCAAGAGGGTTTCCATTTATAAGTGAACCCCTCTTAGTTTCCAACATCACATTCTTAAGAATGTAAATGATTATAATTTAGATAGTTACGTTGCCATGCTTGGTATTTATTATTCCATTGGGTAGTTTGATGCACACAATAGTGGGGCATTGATTTAACAATAATGCTTATTTTTCATTTCATCTTCTACCTTTTATTATTTCATCTTCTTAGATCAATTATTGTAAAATGTAAGTCCATATGTTGTTAACTGTAAGTCTATGTTTTGGATTTTTTAAATATAATGAGAAATGCAATAGTGCTAGATGATTTATGAATTATGATTATATTGTTGTTATATTATTACAACTATTATTTATAATTTATTGTATTACTTGTAAAGATACATGTTCATAATTCACGGGGTTATTGCATTAAGAGTAATTAGACACATCTATAGCCCAATATAATAAAGTTGTGGATAAGGCTTAAAAAATATAATACTTATAACAACTAATAATAATAATAATAATCTAATTTTAAGGGCAGGGCCAAGTCAGACACCAAATTGGTGTATGCGACCCCCTTGTTTGTGGGACAAGGGACCCCCGTGTAGCGATTTGACACATACCCTACCCCCCTCCAGATTTGACCTCTTAGGAGGAAACACATGTTCTCACCAAATTGGATTTGGTCCATGGATTGCATAGAAATTGATAACTTTTTATCTCTTCCAATTTCACTATCGTGGATCTTCTTTTTTTCATTTCTTTTTACCCATTTTTTTCATCCCAATGAATAGAATAAATGTATTATATAATCTTGATTTAATATAATTGGAAAGATCATACAAACCACTCAACTCACATGATTTAAACATTAATATTTATTTAATGAAATGAACGAAAACCCTTTTTGTTCATTATGACAATTTGCATATCTTCCAATTGAACTATCCAACTCCATTTTGGTCATTTAATTTCTTCTTTACCCCAATTACAAGGAAAAGAAATATCATTAAATACCATAAAAAAAGAGCTCGTGTAAATGACACGAGCCTCTGGAGTGAAGAGAGATATAAGATAAAAAAAAAATGTTTGATGGAAGGGCTCATATTAGGTTTAGGGATAATCAGGCTCAAACTGATGACTATGTGAAGGTGACACTCTATCGTTGAGTTATATCCCTTCTCTACCCTCATCTAGAAGGAGAACTGACCTATGAATAATAACTTACCAAAGGGTCGAGAGACTCAACACCACTATCCCACTATTTTCTCTCGAACAACTTGAAGCCAGACCTTTCCTCTTTCCACACTACTATGAAAATAAAGAATGAGAAAGATAAGATTGGATACTATTCTAAGTGAATCCTATCGAAAACAATATTTCCTACTGATTTGAACCATAACATATGGTCCCGTAAAATCAATAATATTTTACCTATCTCGATCAAGCAAGTTTTACATGAACATGAAAATATTTTGTTCAACATGTTTGATCCTGTAATATCCCTCGGTCGAACCCAATTGTAAATGTAATGTAAGTGTACTTAAGCTGGTGAGATGTTTCGACATCATTTTGTAATGCACCTTTCATGGCATAGTGCGTGCATGTACTGCACAATAAAATGATGTAGTGTGCACATACTCGGATACCACACGCAGTAACTAAAGTGTGCGTAGTATGGAGGTCAGCGAACCTCGTGTATATGATATGCGATATAGGCTGGTGAGCCAGTTATTATAAGTTGGGATGCTTATGTCTTGCAATTAGGCCAGTGCGCCTATTTTGTATATGTCTCATGATTAATATAAAATACATCGTTGCGCGCAGACCAATCACAATAAAAGAGATGGGGGACTAAAATTCACCAGTTAGGGAAAGGGAGTGACAAAAGTTAAGGGAAAGGGCTAAGCTAGAGAGCTTAAGCGAAAAAGGAATATTATATTAATATTTCTTAAAACATAAAGTATGGATAATTATTTTATCCAAAGTTCTAAAGTTGGGGACAAGTGGACCAAAGTAACTTCCAACATGACAAGTGTCAAGTTGGGGACATGCATACATATCGTGGGGACTTAGCTCATTTGGACACCTTCACCATCATTTGGACGATCATCTCTCCCATGATTCCTGCCATTATTCAATCATCCAGTCAATGATTGTTGAAATAATGTAACTGTAAAGTGTATTCTTATTATTATTTGATATATTATTTATTGGATCAATCCCCATTGTGGATTGATCATGTCGGCTATTGTAAAAGGACCAAATCCCATTTTTCGGATTGGTCATAATGTAATTGTAATAGGCAGAAAGAGAAGTCAGCCCCAGAATATAATAAAGGCGGTTATAATCACCCAGGAGAAGAAGTCGGCCCTGCCAGTGAAAGGACACTCCCACATGTGCCAATCTTGTATAAATAAGGAGGCTAGTGCCTCACTTAGACATACACTCACTTGTTCATTGAGAGACATGTTTTAGAGTTGTAGTTGGAGAAGAGAGAGAGAGAGAGATGCACATATTTGGGAGAGGACATTATGTACTTGTTTGAGTTATCTCTTGGCATTGTATTGGCTATCTATAATAAGGAAGTTTTGCTGGGTTTTCTTCCCCTAGAGGGTTTCCTAGGATAAGTGTCGTGTCTCTTGTGATTGTGTATTTCTCAGTGATCTTGTCTTATGTTTTTGTTATCTATTGAAATGCAAAGAACTATAATAATGGATTAAACATTAACATGGTATCAGAGCCAAGTTGAAGAGAGCATCTTTCACAAGAGAAAAGTGAAAAACATCACTGTTGTCGTACATGTAAATTAGGGATTTTTGTTGGAGAGTTATTTCAGCCCTAAAACCATCTAGAAAAGTGTGCCCTCCCTCAAGGATCATTTTGGAACCTTCAGCGCACCTTTTCAGTGGCTAGATCTCCCCGAAAGTGAAACCCTAGTTTCACAAAGTACCAGAAAACCAGAGTACCAGAAGTACCAGAGTACTAAAAGTACCAGAAGTACCGAAAAACCAGAAGCACCAGTCCATAAATCCGCAGATCAAGTTTGAGTGGGTAAAAGTTGGATTTTCAGAAATTTGATTGCACCAGCTTACTCGCCTCAGCTCAGCGCATCTATCCCCTGGATTAGAATTTCAAATTTTGAAGTTTGAAAAATTAGGGTTTCCTCATAAAACCCTAAGTTGCAGTTGCAGTCTCAGAACTAGTTGTAGTTGTAGTATCAATTGCAGTTGCAGCCGTAGTACCAGTTGTAGTCACTCTTGAAGTTATTAAGAGTTGGTAATGATTATCGTTGCTGCAAGATGGAGCCACTACCTGCAAATTCTATCAGAGGTATGTACTCACATATGTTTAAATGGTTAAACTTTAAAGAGTATTTGTAGGAAAAGGGATCTCTTGCCATAGATCCAAAATGATCTCAAGATCTAACACATTCAGAGGAATGATGGAACCTAGGTGTGATTATTCTGATATGCATCCATTTGTTATATTGATCAATGTTGCATGCTGTAGGTATGACCTTCAATCTAACCTTTTATGAGTCAAGGTATTAGATGGATTAAAAGTTGAGATCATAGAACTTATCCTCTAACCCAACCTTCTATCAAGATAGCGTATTGTCTTAGTATAGAAGACAGGTTGAAGAAAGCATTCGTCATCTTGAGTGAAGGAGACTCATAAAAAAATCAAGCACTCATTCCCGACGATAAGGCTCCAGGTTTGATTAATCAAGTTAACATGATTCAAAGGTACACATGACAAGTTGATGACTATAGTTGAGATAAAAGTCTTTGTAAAGTATCATACTTGATAGCATGTGAGCATATGGAGGTAAATGGTTAACGTAATCATTTGTCTGATACAACTAACACCTCCTCTAGGAAGAATCTTGTGTGTTAGTTCCAGGTTGTCATGGAGGAATGTTTGATCACAACACTATGAGAGTGTTGACCTCATTTTTGTATTGTATTCCTTACCTTTAATCTTTGCTTCAAACAAGTTACAAGTGATAGCTCTAAAGGAGCTACTGTGATGATTGTTCGTGCTATTACTTTATATTATCAAAAGGATATTACTCTTGCTTGTTGTTTTGTTGACCTTGCTCCAGGTCACAGGTAATAACCCTGAGGAAGCTATAGTGAAGGTTGCAGAAGGCAACGTGCTAAAGGAGAGACCATAAATGAAGAAATCATCATTGGAAAAGAAGAAGGTGGCTTGCATAAGCTAAAGGGTCACTCAGAAGCTACCATGACCCACACCATTGAGAATCCATGTGAACTTTGGCATAGAAGATTATATCACATTAACTACAAGGCGCCACCATACATATGCAAAGCGGTCACAACTTTACTAGAACTCAAGGTTGACCATGAAGGTGTATGCAATGGATGTACACAAGGGAAGAACATCGAGAACCCTTTTTCGAAGAAAGACAACAAAGCAGAAGGAGTCCTAGAACTCATTCATTCAGATGTGTGTGGCCTAATTCCATCATCCTCCATTAGTGGATATGTATATTATGTATCATTTATTGATGATTATTCTCGTAAGACCTGGTTGTATCTCTTGAAATCTAAAGATGAAGTGTTCAACAAATTCAACGAATTCAAAGCCTTGATATAGAATCTTTCTGAAAGAAAGATCAAGATACTCAGGTCAGATAATGGAGGAGAATACACCTCAAAATAGTTTGTGAACTTCTGCAAAGATGTCGGGATCAAGAGGGAACTCACTACTCCCTATAATCCTCAACAAAACGGTGTGGCTGAAAGGAAGAACATAACGATAATGGAAGTCGTAAAGACCATGATCCACGATCAAGATCTTCCTATGTGCTTATGAGTAGAAGAAACAATGACAACCATATATGTGAAAAAATGATTGTCCCATAGTGCACTTGGGTTCAAGACCCCGAAAGAGATGTTCACCGGAAATAAGCCAGAGGTAAGCCATCTCAAAATATTTGGTTGTCTAGTTTTTATACATATACCAAAAGAGAAAAGAAACAAGATGGAACCCTCAAGAAAGAAGGGAATATTTGTGGGATACTGTGAGGTCTCTAAGGCCTTCAGGATCTATATACTAGGTCACCGCCACATTGAGATCAGCATGGATGTGACCTTTGATGAAGATGAAATGCTCCAGAAATTGAGAAAATGCCATCTTGAAGAGGTATATGAAGAGGAACCCATAATCCCCAGAGTTGCAGAATTAGTGAGGGAGGTTCCCAAAGATGCTGAACCAGTGAGGGAAGTCATAACTTCCCCTGATGAGGAAATTCTAGAAGATCATGACGTAGTAGAGTTTCAAGAACCTCCTCAGATGACAATCTCCCATAAAAGAAAGCCAACTTGGGCTAGAGAGCTTATTCAAGATGGAGAGAAATATGGTGTTCCCGAAGGAACCACGAGACATGTGAAGAGACCTAATCCATTCTTCAGTTATATGGCTTTGATATGTGATCTCCTAGAATAAGAGCCTACCTGCTTTGAAGAAGCCATTCAGAAGAAAGAATGGGCAGATGCCACGACAGAAGAATACCAATCCATAATAAAGAACGATGTATGGAAAATAGTTCCCAGACCGAATAGAAAGGATGTGGTATCGTCCAGATGGCTCTTCAAAATAAAACATGCTACTGATGGAAGTATTGAGAAGTATAAAGAAAGATTTGTAGCTCATGGATTTTCTCAAAAAGAAGGCATTGACTATGAAGAGACATTCGCTCATGTAGCCAGATACACTTTGATCAGAACCATCATAGCCCTTGTAGCTAAGATGAAGTGGAAGTTACACCAAATGGACGTAAAGACAACTTTCCTAAATGGTGTTATTGAAGAGGAAGTGTATATAGAGCAACCTCAAGTATTTGAAGTTGAATACAAGAAGTCTCATGTCTGCAAGTTGAAGAAATCCTTGTATGGATTGAAGAAAGCTCCTAGAGCTTGGTATGGCCGGATAGACAGCTTTCTGATGAGCTTGGGATTTACTAAGAGTAAACCAGATTCTAACCTCTACTTCAAGGTTATGCACGATGAGCCAGTAGTACTATTACTGTATGTGGATGACTTATTCTTAACTGGAGAAGAAAATCTCATCACTGAATGTAAGAAGAGACTCACTTCATAATTTGAGATGAAAGACCTTGGCCTAATGCACTATTTCTTAGGTCTTGAGGTATGGCGGAGTCTAGAGAGGATCTTCCTTAACCAAGGGAATTATGTAGTCGAAATCTTGAAGAGATTTGACATGTTAGAGTGCAAGCCCATGAATACACCCATGGAAACGAAGCTGAAGCTATTGGTCGATACTTCATCAAAATTGATTGATGCCACACTGTATAGACAGATTATTGGATCGTTGATGTACCTGATGAACACCAGACCATATATTTGTTTTTCCGTGAACACCTTGAGTCAGTTTCTGTTAGAACCCACACATGTTCACCTTGTGGCTGCAAAACATGTGATGAGGTACCTTAAGGGTACATTAGATTGTGGTCTCAATTATGATGGAGATCATGATTTCACATTGAGTGGGTACAGTGATTCAGATTGGGCTGAAAGTGTTTCTGACAGGAAAATCACTTTAGGATGCTGTTTCAGTTTGGGATCAACCATGATCTCATGGCAGAGTATAAAGCAATCCAACATTGCTCTCAGCACAGTGGAAGCATAATACATTGTTGCATGTTCTGCCAGCTGCGAAGCTATATGGCTTCGAAAGTTGTTGACCGGTGTATTTGACCTAGAGATGGAAGCAACCATGATTCTATGTGACAACCAGAGTTGCATAAAGATGACAGAGAATCTTGTATTCCATGATAGGTTCAAGCACATAGAGATCTGATATCATTACATTCGTGACATGGTGCAGAGAGGAGCCATAAAGCTCTAGTACGTTAGCACGGATGAACAAGTTGCTAATGTGTTGACCAAGCCTCTATCTCATGTAAAGTTTGAGCACTTTTGAGATAAGCTTGGTAGAGTCTGAAAGGACCTTCCTCGAAAGGGGGAGTAGTTTTTGTGATGAGACATCTCTTGGTTCCAGCTTTATTGCTATGATGTAAATCAAGACGATGTGATGAGACTAGAACTGTGCTTCCGGCTTGACAGCTGTGACGTAAAGCCAATATAGTATCCTGCTTCTAGCTTGATTGTTGTGACGTAAAGCAGGTTGAGTATCTTGATTCCAGCTTGAGTGTTGTGATGTAAAGCAAGACAATAAGATGAGACTAGTACTGTGCTTCCGGCTTGATAGTTGTGATGTAAATCCAGTCTAGTATCTTGCTTCCAACCTGATGGTTGTGACATAAAGTAAGATGATGTGATGAGACTAGTACTGTGCTTCCGTCTTGGCAGCTGTGACGTAAAGCCAGTCTAGTATCTTTCCTCCAACCTGATGGTTGTGACGTAAAGCAAGACGATGTGATGAGACTAGTACTGTGCTTCTAGCTTGATAGTTGTGACATAAAGACAGTCTAGTATCTTGCTTCCAGCTTGAGTGTTATGACATAAAGGAAGACGTTGAGATGAGACTAGTACTGTGCTTCTATATTGAGACGTTGTGATGTAAAGTCAGTCTCGTATCTTGCTTCTAGCTTGAGTGCTGTGATGTAAAGCAAAACGTTGAGATAAGACTAGTACTGTGCTTCCAGCTTGAGAAGTTGTGACATAAAACCAGTCTAGTATCTTGCTTCCAACTTGATTGCTATGACGTAAAGCAAGACGATTACCGAGCTTCCAGGTTTACAGCTGTGACGTAAAGCCAGTCACATATTATGATGAGCCAGCCTTGTGCTGTGATGATGATGATGTATTAGTTTTATACTAATACATATTGATGTAGATGATGATTGCATTCCTTTGAGAATGACGATGCTGGAGATAAAGAAAACTTTCGATGATTTATAGATACGCCAGTCAGTGTTCCAAGATGATATTGATGATGTTGTCCTCCTGATGTTGTTGATGATAAAGGCCTCTCTCTTGCCTGATGTTGTTGAAGAATACCCTTCTTGTTAAGGGGGAGTGTTGAAATAATGTAACCGAAAAGTGTATTCTTATTATTATTTGATATATTATTTATTGGATCAATCCCCATTGTGGATTGATCATGTCGACTATTGTAAAAGGACCAAATCCCCTTTTGTGGATTGGTCATAATGTAATTTTAATAGGCAGAAAGAGAAGTCCGCCCCATAATATATCAAAGAGGCCCCCGAATATAATAAAGGTGGTTATAACCACCTAGGAGAAGAAGTCGGCCCCGCTAGTGAAAGGACACTCCCACACATGCCAGCCCTGTATAAATAAGGAGGCTAGCACCTCACTTAGACATACACTCACTTGTTCATTGAGAGAAAAGTTTCGGAGCTGCAGTTGGAGAAGAGAGAGAGAGAGAGAGAGAGGCGCATCTTTGGGAGAGGACATTCTGTACTTGTTTGAGTTATCTCTTGGCATTGTATTGGCTATCTATAATAAGGAAGTTTTGCTGGGTTTTCTTCCCCTAGAGGGTTTCCTAGGATAAATGTTGTGTCTCTTGTGATTGTCTATTTCTCAGTGATCTTGTCTTATGTTGCTGTTATCTATTGAAATGCAAAGAAATATAATAATGGCTTAAACATTAACAATGATTCCATGGAAATTTTCACTCATGCAGTCAGTTATCCTTCAGACATTCATTTCACTGTATCTGAGCCTATTTCCATAACCTTTTCCTGTTGGTGTAGATGGTTAGCTTGGGAGAGAGATTGAAGAAGCGAGTTGTTAGGCCCGTGGGAAATTGAGGCGGGTTGTCAGGCCCGCAAGCAATTCTCTGAGTGAGAGAATTGTTGGGGATTGATTTCTTGAAGGCGCTAAACTGCAACTACAGTGCTCCGAGACTTCCTATCCGGCCTGTTGCTGAAGCCCTGGAAGGGAAGTGGGGTAGTCGAAGGACTGTTGAGTAGAGAATGGGCACACTTCCTTGGGTGGGACAGGCATGTGGGGAATGAGAGGCTGTAGGCTGTTAGTTGAGTGAGCACCTGAGACAGAGTCTTTCCTATTGTCTATGAGCCTTTAGCTTGGTTAGGAACCCCTTTACCCGGGTGGAGTTTAGTCCTAGCTCGGGGGTGACTCACTATTGAGAGTGATGAACAATGTAGTCTAAGGATGGGAGGTTTGTGGACGGTCTACACGTAGTTCATGACAATATTTCCAAGATAAGTACCAATCGTGTGACAAATTTACATGATGCATTGTTATTTACGTGCTTATGTTACGGTTTATCATATGTGTGATTATAACTGTTTGTATGTTTATGGGTATTTCCTTGTATATGCTGCATGTCTGGGTTTACTGTTATTTCAGTATGAAATCGCATATTTACATAATGTAATTGTTTGTTTACATTTATATGTAAAGCTTCCGCAAGAGTGTTGTATGTATATGTTATAATTGCATGCAGTTTGAAGAGAAAATTTATGTGGCATAGCTCAGTTGAATACTGGGTATGTTACAGTATGTTCCGCAGTGAGAGAGCGAGAGTGTTCCCTCGTGTAGCGTGGCCTGACCATGGGTGGCCAGGGATGTTACAACATGGTATCAGAGCTTCAGTTCCAACACTGATCTTGGAGGGGCCAGAAAGGTTCAGTTGAAGTGAATATTCACAGAAGATTAATTTCGAAGTGACCAAATTTCAAGTCACAGAGCATCCATGGAAAATTTTTGTGTGCAGGCACGTGCGGTAAATTTTGGCACCACGCGGAAAATGTTGGCGTGTAGGTGGGCGTGGTAAATTGTGGCGCCGCACGGAAGATTATTGTGTGTGGATGCGTGCCCTAAATTTAGCATTGCGCGGTGAGCGCACACATAGTAATGTGCACGTGGTGTGCGCAATATTGCAAAACAAAGAGGAGTTTGGTTGGTGCGTGCGCAATATGAGTATAAGTTGTCTCGCGACAGTGTAGTCAATGGTGCGTGGTGGGGCATATTGAACTTCAGCATGGTGCAATGCATAGGGTGAAATGCATGTGGAATATCAGTGCGCGATACCAAAACTATGCGCAGTGGATATTGGCGCACAACGCAAAAGTAGTGTGTGCAAGTTATTGGCGCGACGGAGGAGAAATGCATAATGGATATAAGTGCGTGGAAGCATGATCTACCTTGTGATGTTGTTGTGCATGATAAATATGGGTGTACAGGTTGAATTTTTGTGCGCATGAAGTCATTTGGAAGGCGATGAGTCTAAGTTTAATAGAAAATTTGCATGGTATTAGAGGAATAAGAAACACACAACCACATCGAAGCATTATTTAAAATGAATTTAGAGTCGATTTTGAGAAGAAATAAATATAGCCTAAATTGATAAGCTGAGAGCATCTCATAAATGAATTTTGAGTTTTATATTCCTCTGATTCAGACAGATGGAGGTGAAATATAAGCTTACAAGAAACACATACTAAGAAAGAAAACAAGACTAATATCATCACCAGTTAGAATCTTGTAATAAACAGTCCAAAATCTGCTTCTGCATTTATATAATCGTATTAATCCCAAAATTACAAAAAGGGAATGATAACAGTTATCCTATGGTAAAGAGACCGTTTAAGAACATGCCTATCATCTCTGGAGCCCCTTACCTCTGCTACCCTATGTTCCAAAAATTGTTGAAAGGTAATTTTATTCGAGGACTCATTCTAGTTTAGTGATCTCCTCCTTTAAAGTATCTAACCAGACCGGTTGATTCTCTCCAACACTTTCAGCCATTTCAGTGATGGTTTCTTTCTTCTGTCGCTTTCTCTGCTTCTTCTTAACAACTGGTCTATTGATGATCAGATCCCTCATAGCGGGATTCGACCTTTCTTCCATTTTCGAGTCTGTGGAAGGTTCTGTGTGAAACTTAGTTGCTAGTATATGCGTGATTATCCTTTCCTCCTTACTCGAAGGAAAATCTACCATGTTGCCAAAAGCACCAATCTCACTGGACGTAGCTTTGTCCATGTACCTCGATTTCGTGGACACCGAAATGTTTTTACAGAGATCAAAAGGTCGAGCAAATTTGGAGACTACTCTATTTATGGATAAGATGAAGCCTCCATACTTGAGAATTGGTATTTATAGAGTCCCAATCATGATTCACAGATAGACTTACGTACAAATACATTGGTTTTCCATGCGTGGTTAATCCATTTCAAATGATTAGCTTTTGAGTTCGTTATATGGCAATGTTCACTTGACATCATATGGCTTTGAAGTATCGAACGCATGAACAGGGTGATCTGACTAGTCGTCGCCCGTCCCACGAGTGGTGGTTTTGACATATTGAAGCACATGACATCGAAACTTTGGAAAAAGTGGTTTCGACAAATTGCCTTTCGTCCCGATGTATCTTAAGACTTGGGTCTTATCTAGAATTTTCATGGTGATAACACCAGGAAATTAGGAGAGATAATACCGATGTATATATGAAACCAAAAAGGTTCATATTTTTCATGAATTGTTGAATTAGTTAGCCTGATAAGTTTAGACGGCTGCACGTTTTGTAGAATTAACAACAACTAGATTAGATCAGATCAGTGCATAGTCCATAGGAATGGAAGAGGCACAGGGGAATTACAGTCAGCGAGATGAGAGCAGTGGGATGGATGTCCATTTGGGCATTGAAGGAACAGACTTCAATGGACATGGAGTAGAAAGGAATGAAAACATGAATATGGCAGAGACCATTAAAAATTTGCAGAAGGATGTCCAAAGCCATAAGGCTGATAATCAAAGGCTTATGAGAGCCAAGGAGAAATAGGATGACTTCAACATGAAGTTATTAGAGGGCTTGAACATAATAGAAAAGAAATTGGATAAGGAGAGTGGCTCAAGAAAATCTGGAAATCACAAGCCTTCGAATGAGAAAAGAAAAACAAGAAGTGTTAGCAGACACCGCCATCACTCCCCAAGGCATTCCAATAAGAGAGCTAGCAACATCTCAAGTCCATCCACTATCAGAAGGCATAAGAGGTCTGGGGTGGATGAGCTACGAGGAGAAATGAACAAAATCAAACCTCCTACATTTGATGGTGAGCACAAGAAGGATGAAGATGAAGAAACATGGTTGTTGGGCATGAGAAAGTACTTTCAATTGCATAATTATTCTTCTCATGCAGAAGGTAGAATTGCTATCTATCAACTCAAGGGAAAGGCCTCCATGTGGTGGGATCAACTCGTACAGGTGTATCACATTAAAGAGAAAAGTGTTACTTGGAGGGAATTCAATAAGGATTTTGAGAAGAAATACTTGACTAAGAGATACCATGACAAGAAAATGAAAGAGTTCTTTGAACTCAAGCTTGGAAGTATGACCATAGATGAATACGAGAGAATGTTTCTAGAACTGTTGAAATATGTCTCATTCATCAAGGATGAGACAGTCAAAATTCAAAGGTATTTGAGTGGATTTCCATCATTCATCAGTGACAAAATACAATATGATGAACCCAAGACATTTGAAGAGACCATAAGGCGAGCTAAATGCCTATATGATCAGCATAAATCAAGGCCAACTTTCCAAAAGGTTTGGGAAGACAAAAAGAGATTCAATATGGATCAAAGGAAGAAGGGAGATAAGCCACCATTCTTCATAAATAATCCACAGGGACAACAAACACCTAAAGAACCCAAAACGATTGACATATGGATTCAAAAGCCAAGGCAACCACCTATTCAATGTTGGGGTTGTAAAGGAGATCATAGGTTCAGAGATTATCCTCACAGAAGTGAAAAAGGAAGGGTTGTTCACAATGTACAACAAGATGAAACAGTGGAGGACATCGGCAAAAATGTGCCAAGGATCTATGCATCCCTAGACAACAAGCAAGCAGAGTATCAGTCCCACATGATTGAAGTGGAAGGTATGATCAACAACCAAACCATTGCTATTTTAATTGATTCAAGAGCTAGCCATAGTTATATAGACCCTAAGATGGTGGAAAGTTTTCATTTGCCAAGAAGCAAGCATGGGAAATCTTGGTTGGTACAGCTGGCTACAGGAGCCAGAAGAAAAGTCAATGATATGGTTAATTCATGCCTCATGGACATGAATGGACTGAACACCAAGGCAGATTTGAACATCTTGCCTTTAGGTTCCTATAACTATCTAATTGGGATGGAATGGTTGGACCAACATCATTCTCTCCTAGACTGTCATAACAAAGCATTTACTTGCTTGGATGAGGAAGGGAAACTAAGTAAAGTGCAAGGAATTCCCAGAGTAGTAACCTTTAGATAAATTTCAGCATTACAGCTGAAGAAATGTTACAAAAAAGGGTGTCAAATATTTGCATCTCATATATAAGAGAAACCTAAGGATAAGGTGCCAAATTTGAAAGATTATGCAGTCCTGAAAGAATTTGAAGATGTGTTCAAAACACAAGGAAGTACCAGGACTACCCCCAAAAAGAGACATTGATTTCTCAATAAATCTAATGCCTGGAGCATCTTCAGTGTCAAAGACTCCTTACAGAATGAGTACACCAGAATTGAAGGAGTTGCAAATGCAGCTTGAAGAAATTTTGAAGAAGGGGTATATATGCCCAAGTGTGTCACATTGGGGTGCCCCAATCTTGTTTGTGAAAAAGAGAGATGGAATTTTAAGATTGTGCATTGACTTCAAATAGTTGAATAAAGTGACTGTTAGGAACAAGTATCCTCTGCCAATAATTGATGATCTCTTTGATCAATTGAAGGATGCAAAGATATTTTCCAAGATAGATCTCAGATCAGGATACCATCATGTAAGGATTAAAGAAGAAGATATCAGCAAGACTACCTTCAAGACAAGGTATGGTCATTATGAGTTCATAGTGGTGCCATTTGGGTTGTCAAATGCATCAACTGTTTTCATTTGCTTAATGAATGGTGTTTTCCGAGAATATATGGACAAGTTTGTCATTGTCTTTTTGGATGAAATTATTATATATTCTAAGTCAGGGTAAGAGCATGAACATCATTTGAGGATGGTGTTGCAAGTATTAAGGGAGCATCAGTTGTATGCCAAATTGAGGAAGTGCTCATTTTATCAGAAACAAATTCATTATTTGGGGCATATCATTTCAAAGGACGGGATAGCAGTGGATCCCGAGAAGATAGAAGCCATTAGAGAATGGTCAGTGCTAAAGAATGTGACAGAAGTGAGATCATTTATGGGTCTTGCAGGCTACTACAGAATATTTATTGAAGGATTCTCAAAGATTACACACCCAATCACTTCCTTGCAAAGAAAGGGGGTGAAGTTTCAGTGGACATTGGATTGCGAAAAGAGTTTCCAACACTTGAAACAATTATTGACAAGTGCTCCAATATTAAGGATTGCAGACCCAAATGAAGACTTCATTGTATGCACAGATGCATGTAATGAAGGACTTGGTGGAGTCCTCAGTCAAAATGGGTTTGTTATATGTTATGAATCAAGGAAGTTGAAGGAGCATGAAAGAAACTATGCCACTCATGATTTGGAGTTGGAAACCATAGTGCATGCCTTAAGGAAATGGAGACACTACCTCATGGGGAAGAGGTTTGAGCTAAGAACATACCACAATGGTCTGAAATATTTATTTGATCAGCCAAATCTAAATGCTAGGCAAAGCGGATGGTTAGAATTTCTAAGCAAATATGACTTTGATATAAAGCATATCAAGGGGAAAGAGAATAAAGTGGTTGATGCGCTCAACATGAGGGTGCATGAACTACATACTACAACCATTAGCATGTATCAAAATGATATTAAAAGAAAAATTCTGGAGGTTGCAAATGCAGATCTACAACATAGAGAATTGGTAGTAAAGCTACAACAGGGTAAGATGCCATAAAAGGTGGATAATTATAATTTGGGAATAGATGAAATACTGTTGCACAAGAACATAATTTTTGTTTCAAATGTCTAGTACTTGAAATGCATGATTTTGCATGAAATGCATAATGTCCCTTATGCAGGGAACCCTGGATATCATAAAATTGTGGCAGCGATAAAGAGCCATTACTTTTGGCCAGGTATGAAGAGAGAAATCACTGAATACATCGCTAGATGTATGGAATGCCATAAAGTTAAAGCTGAACATAGGCACCCAACAGGGTTGCTAAAACCTTTGTCCATTCTTGAATGGAAGTGGGAAGTGGTGACAATGGATTTTATTATGGGATTGCCTAGAACATGCAAGCTGCATGATTCGATCATGGTGGTGGTGGACAAGCTTACAAAATCCGCCCATTTTAATCCACTGAAAACTACTCACAAGGCAACAGATGTTGCTGATATTTTCATGAAGGAAATGGCACGATTGCACGAAATTCCTAAAACAATTGTGTCCCACAGAGACCCGAAATTCACCTCGAATTTCTGGAAAAGATTGTTCAAAGGATTTAGAACAAATCTGAACTTTAGTACAACTTATCATCCCGAGTCTGATGGACAGATAGAGAGGGTGAGCATAGTGATAGAAGACATATTGAGAATGTATGTGATGGACAAACCATCAAAATGGGAGGACTACCTTCACTTGGTATAATTCTCTTACAACAATGGGTATCAGGCATCGTTGAAGATGAGCCCATTTGAAGCACTTTACGGCAGGAAGTGCAATACTCCAGTGAGCTGGGATAATCCAGCTGATAGGACAGTAGTTGGGCCAGAGTTGCTCAAAGAGATGGAGGACCAAATGATAAAAATTAAGAAGAATTTAAAAGCTGCCTAAGACAGACAGAAAAGCTATGCCAATAAGAACAAAACCCGCATAGAGTTCAAAGTGGGTGATCATGTTTTCCTGAAGGTGAAAGCTAACAGGAGTTCCCTAAAGTTGGGAAGCTGCGCCAAGTTGGCAGCTAGATTTTCTGGGCCATTTGAAATCCTAGAGAGGATTGGCCCAACTGCTTATATGATTGCATTGCTTGCATTTATGTCTGTTCATAATATATTCCATATATCATTGCTAAAGAAATATATACTTGATGCTAATCATGTTATTGATTGGAATGTGATTCAGGTGGAGCAAGAAGGCAATTTCAAGTGCATCTGGTGCGCATTGTGGACCGAAAAATCAAGCAGCTCCAGAATTGAGCCATAGGGCTTGTAAAGGTCTAATGGACCTGCTATGGTCCTGAGGGCGTTACTTGGGAGCATGAGGATGCAATGCGGACATCATACCCACATAGTTTTGAGGATTTTTGAAAATTTTGTTGTATATGGGTATATGATGCACTGAGGATAGTGCATAAATAAGGGGAGGGGATTGTAATATCCCTCGGCCGAACCCAATTGTAAATGTAATGTAAGTGTACTTAAGCTGGTGAGCTGTTTTGACATCATTTTGTAATGCACCTTTCATGGCATAGTGCGCATGTACTACATAGTAAAATGATGTAGTGTGCACATACCCGGATACCGCGCGCAGTAACTAAAGTGTGTACAGTATGGAGGTCAACGAACCTCGTGTATATGATATGTGATATAGGATGGTGAGCTAGTTATTATAATCTTGGATGCTTATGTTTTGGAATTAGGCCAGTACGCCTATTTTGTATATGTCTCATGATTAATATAAAATACATCGCTGCGCGTAGACCGACCACGATAAAAGATATGGGGGACTAAACTTCACGAGTTAGGGAAAGGGAGGGACAAAAGTTAAGGGAAAGGGATAAGCTAGAGAGCTTAAGAAAAAAAGGAATATTATATTAATATTTCTTAAAACATAAGTATGGATAATTATTTTATCCTAAGTTCTAAAATTGGGGACAAGTGGACCAAAGTAACTTCCAACATGACAAGTGTCAAGTTGGGGACATGCATACATATCGTGGGGAATTAGCTCATTTATACACCTTCACCATCATTCAGACGATCATCTCTCCCATGATTCCTGTCGTCATTCAGTCATCCAATCAATGATTCCATGACCATTTTCACTCATGCAGTCAGTTATCCTTCAGACATTCATTTCATTGTATCTGAGCCTGTTTCCATAACCTTTTCATGTTTGTGTACTTGGTTATCTTGAGAGCGGGATTGAAGAAGTGGTTTGTCATGCCCGTGGGAAATTGAAGAGGTAGGTTGTCAGGCCCGTGAGCAATTCTCTGAGTGAGAGAATTGTTGGGGATTGATTTCTTGAAGGTGCTAAACTACAACTACAGTGCTCTAAAACTTCCTGTCCGACCTTTTGTTGAAGCCCTAGAAGGGAAGTGGGATAGCTGAAGGATTGTTGAGCAGATAAGGGGAACACTTCCTTGGGTGGGACAGGCATGTGGGGAATGAGAGGTTGTAGGCTTTTAGTTGAGTGAGCACCTGAGACAAAGTCTTTCCTGTTGTCTATGAGCCTTTAGCCTGGTTAGGAACCCCTTTATTCAAGTGGAGTTTAGTCCCAGCTCGGGGGTGACTCACTGTTGAGAGTGATGAACAGTGTAGTCTAAGGCTGGGAGGTTCGTGTATGGTTTGCACACAGTTGGTGACAATATTTCCAAGATAAGTAGCAATCATGTGACAAATTTACATGCTGCATTGTTATTTACGTGCTTATGTTACGGTTTATCATAAGTGTGATTATAACTATCTGTATGTTTATGGGTATTTCCCTGTATATGCTGCATGTCTGGGTTTACTGTTATTTCAGTATGAAATCGTGTATTTATAGAATGTAATTATTTGTTTACATTTATATGTAAAGCTTCTGCAAGAGTGTTGTATGTATATGTTATAATTGCATGCAGTTTGAAGAGAAAATTTATGTGGCATAGCTCAGTTGAATACTGGGTATGTTACAATATGTTCCGCAGTGAGAGAACGAAAGTGTTCCCTAGTGTAGCGTGGCCCAGCCATGGGTGGCTGAGGATGTTAGAGATCCGATCTAGCACTAGTGCGTGCGGAAAGGACTCAAGATTGTTTTTAAGAACAAGGAGAAAAGGATCAAGTAAAAATTATACAGAGATGATACAAATCAAAATTTTCTTCTTGCACCAAGGATATTACCATTTCCGAAAAATAAGATCTACTTTTGTATCTTTTTCCATTCAAAAGTTTTGATTTGTTTCCACTTCGAGACCCCCAAAATGAATAAGTTTATGTTCTCAGGAACACGTATATGATCCATCATTACATAATGGAAAAGAGAAGACCTTATGCAATCGTTAACTACTTCATATTAATACATTGACATCTTACTGGAACATAATTTGTAACTAGCATTGTTATCCTCTTGCCTAGCGAGCAAATATTGAACTCTGTGGATGGAAATACTTCTTGATCTAGATCGATGTGAGAGCACAAATACATTTCAAAAATTCATGTTGTCTCTTCGGGACAGGTTGATCCCTTCACTCTCTCATGGTACAATCCCCTCTCCATTGAGCCCCCACTTTTCCACCGGTCCACAGAAACAATATATAGGACTGATGCCAGCAGTTCATCAATACATCATAGGAGAAAGGACTCACCGAGCCAGATCACTGACTAATTAGATAAAAAATAACTTCCTTTTATGTATACTTTCCCTCTCCATATCGATTGCTATTCGCGGGCTTTACGCAGTCGATCAGATATTTCATTAAATTGATTCTTGCTCGAATTCAAATAGTGTATAACCACATGGATAAGCTCACATTAACCCGTCAATTTCGAATCCAATTTGTATTTGGAGGAATGATATATTGAGATACCAAGAAAGAATTAGCATGTAATAATGTCAATTCATACAAAAGAGCATTTCTTCAGATGTTGTACTTATAGGATGGGAAGAGAGAAGGAAGAGGAAATCCCAAAGATTTTTCATAATCTTTTTGACCGAAAAAAATTCAATTCAGTAGTTTTTGGTTAGAACATGAAAACGCGTTTGACTGAATTGGTTCTAGTTACTCTTTGAGAAATAATGCATGAAGGAAGGTAATATGAAGATTCTCGAACAACAAAAATAATCTAATCTATCCTACTTCGAAAAAATTGAATGAGAAGTCATATGAGGTGCAAATCTCATGTATGGTTTTGTAGAGTGATAATGAAGACAACTTATATGTCGGATTTTCCATTATCACTGCCAAAAAAACAAACTATGCCTTACGTAAAGTCGTCAGAGTATGATTAACTTCTGGATTTGAAATCATTGCTTATATAGCTGGTATTGACCATAATTTACAAGAACATTATGTAGAATAGTAAGAGGAGGAAGGGTTAAAGATTTACCCGGTGTGAGATATCACATTGCTCGAGGAACCCTAGATGTTGTCGAAGTAAAAGATCGTCAACAAGGGTGTTCTAGTGCATTGTGTATTCTTACTCATCTAAGACTTGTATCATTTCATGATGATGCCATGTGAATTGCTAGGAACATGTGAAGTATATGGCTAACCTAATAATGAATGTTTTGTAAGGGGACTAGAGCATACTACCATAAAAGAAACGATATTATTTTTCAAGAGATTTGGAACTATTATATGTCCAAGGTTCAATATCGAAATTTGAAGTTTTTCCTAATTGTTTCAACAAAAAATTAAAAATACCTTGACTTTTTTAGAACATGTTTGAGTCAAATAACAATGATTTGAAACACTTTTTTTATACACTATTTTATAAACCTAAGGACTTGATATATATGTAAAATACCGGATCTCCAATCATAGAAAAAGAAAGAAAAGGAACGGATACTCAATCGAGAGTGGGTAAACAAAATTATATGCATAAAGAATATATCTCATCTATGTAGATATAATCATGTGGAAATCTGTATTCGACGAAAGTCGTATGTGCGGTTTGGAGGGATATCTTTCCTACCTTTAGAGATCCATCCTACAATATGGAGTCAAAAATACAAAATAAATTATTCAGCCTTTATGAAATAAATTCTTGAACCTTTTTCACACTCATGTCACGACAAAGTACTACAAAAAAAACCCTGCAAAATCCGATCCTATTTATCATAATTGATTAGCTAACATGGTGGTTAGCCGTATTATTAAAAACAAGAAAAAATCATTGGCTTATCAAATTCTTTATCAGGCCATAAAAAATATTGAACCAAAGACAGAGAAAAATCCACTATCTGTTCTACGCCAAGAAATACGTAGAGTAACTCCCAATGCAACAGTAAAAGCAAGACGTGTGGGTGGATCGACTTATCGAGTTCCCATTGAGATACGATCTACACAAGGAAAAGTACTTTCCATTCGTTGGTTATTAGGGGAATCTTAAAAATGTTTGGGTCGAAATATGAATTTCAAATTGAGTCAGAAATTAATGGATGTTGCCAGATGGAATGGAAATGTTATACGCAAAAAGGAAGAGACTCATAGAATGGCATAAGACAATAAATATTTTTCACATTTCCATTAATTCATAAACAAGATCGATATCTACCTATCTATATAGTGGATTTACATATCCTAATAAATTAGAAGTTGATTCTCGTTTGGATCGGGATTGATCAATATGTTTATAGGAACAAAAGATATAAAAGAAGAAGGAAAGAACATAAATCATAGATAGATCAACTAATCCCTCTTGGGAAAGATTCCTTAATAAATAAGGAGATAGATTATGGAGGAATATTCGATCCTATTCGTGAGGATTATGTAAATCTCCTATTCCAAAAATTGGAAATTAGAAACTATTTCTACTCTTTCGGAGATTGAATGGAATTACTAATTTATGATCTGCTATGTACAAAGTGAAAACTTCATTTTCAATTGTACTCTGAGATTATTTGAAAGAGTTTCATTTGATTTTCTTACATTCTGGTCTATGGTCTTTCTTGGCTATATGGTCTATCTAGGGAAAAGATTGAGCTTCAAGAAATAATAAATGGTCTCATAGATACACAAATGTATAACTCTCTAGGAATTTGGATTGCACTTATATCCATAACTATAGGAATTCTATCCAACTTTCTATAGTCCCTTTTCATCAATGGACCCCTAACATATATAAAGGAGTGTGATTCATTTTACACATTATTACCTCTATAATAAAATAGAGTGAATATATATCTCTATTTCTTTTTTAGATAAAGATCAAAGAGTAAACTGAATAATTGTTAAAGACCAAAGAGTAAGATGAATAATTCCCAATCTAGAATCTCTTTTGGAACAATACCTTCTGATTAATATTTGATTTGTGATCTGTCTAGATAATATTGACACACATAATTAAGGGATGGTTCATATCCAACCATTTCAAAAAAAAATTTCCCCTTGACTATGGAAACTCAAATATCGTCGATAATAGGTAATACTTCTATTACGGGCATTGGACATGCTTCTACATATTTATTGATAAGATATCTTCTAGATGTACGATTTCCAACCAAGCCTGCTAATCAGAGTGGATGTGTATGAGCTTTATCCCTTATAGACATCCCATTATATATGTTCCATATTCGTAGTAAAAATATCAAGGATCAATTCCCATTTTATGGTACCTGTGGGCACAACATTTCTACCATTGATTTGGTTGTTAGTTTGTGTAGATCCATTCATTACATGAAGCTATTTCTGGTACGTTATCTATATAGGCTACTCGAAATGTTATTTCCAACCACAAGAAATGTATCAACGAATCATAATCTTTTGCATAAATCTCTTGGATCTGATCATAAGGCATTTCTAGCAAATCTTTTGGATACATAAGGTTACCAAAAGAAGAATCCATATTTGACATATACTCTTCAAAGATCTTCCTTGCTTGATTTGGAACTATTCGTTCTGCTAATAGATAGAGCCATTTTGAAATTGGTTCAAATTTTCCTCTTTCCGATGATTTAGTGATCGAAACAAGTGAACGAATAGTATCTGTAGGAAAGGGTTCCCACGGTAGTCGAAAACTTTCATGTTCCGATTCCTGCCAATGATGAGATAAATGGTACCCATACCCAAATTGATCATTTGGGAATAACTCTTTACAATATTTCATAGATACCTCTACAAAATCCAAAAGATTTGAAATGATCGAATTGTTCAACATTCAGGGGGACTCAAGTTGGTTTATTGTTCCATGGAATGCCCCATTAAGGAATGGATCATAAATTTCAGTAAAAGAATCTCCCTAAGAATTGGAGAATTCCATTCTCCTTTCGATAACATTTTTAGTAGGAGATCCATTGCTTAGAGCTTTCACTCGATTCGAAAATTCATTCCCTAAATAATCTCTTCTTATTTTCATGGTATGGATCCTCAAATGAGAAAGACGAATCTATGTTTCCCAAGCTTTTCCCCAAGGACCAATACACTAGGTAAAAACGTAAAATAGATTCTTTGTTTTCCATTACTCGAATATGTGCCAAAAAAATATTGAGAGACTCTGGTCCTCAGAGGAACTAGGTGAGTAAATGGGCTATTATCGATATATCATATTGATTGATAAGCTCTATTATGATCAAAGAACATAATGATCCGTGGTTGCTTGAACCATGATAATGGTTCTTCCTTCAAAAGTCCTTTCAATTTTTTCAAATCTCTAACCATAGCCACAAAGCAGTCATCTTCATCTTCATCTATAGCCATAGCCACATAGTTTTCATCTTCATCTTCATCTCTAGCCATAGCCAAAAAGTTGTCATTTTCATCTTCATCTCTAGCCATAGCCACATAGCGGTCATCTTCATCTTCACCTCTAGCCATAGCTACAGAGCGATCATCTTCATCGTCATCTCTAGCCATAGCCACAAAGTGGTAATCTTCATATTCATCTATAGACATAACCACAAATTTGTCATCTTCATCTCTAGTCATAACCACAGAGTGGTCATCTTCATCTCTAGCCATAGTGACAGAGAAATGATATTCATCTCTATCCATAACCATAGAGCCATCATCTTTGTCACCGATGTCATCATTTTTGCTTTTAAGAAAAGGTAATGGGGCCCTACCTAAATAGAATGAGCAATAATAAAGAAGAAGTAGACTAAAGGTCTGATGGATATAACGTCTTAGTATCGTATAATCGATAGGTGAATTACGTTCTATACAGAAAGATACCAATTTTTCGAAAATGATGAATAGAATATGACCACCCAACCAACCGTAAAAACTACTTATAATAAATAATATATTATTGTTGTAACGAAAAAGAAAGAGGTTCACCAGTCTTGTTAATACAGGATCTGCTAAAAGAATGGGATTAAACAATTGAAGATTTAGATCAAGATCACCCATAAATAGACTTAGAATTTTTGGATTGTTGATTGAATCTGTGAGGTGTGGAGATTCAGAACTTGAAGGTTCTTTGTTAATTCGATAAAAACAAAAGAACATATATGGTACGACTAATAAAGTTATTACGCGAGGTTTCCACAATGCTTCATAGAAGGGCGAATAGTACATGAACAGAAATACTATTAATTGTCCCATAATAGAACCACTTATAGCTATAATATCATAAATAGGTTCTCCCCAAAATAAAGATATCATGGAAATATATGTTTGTATTAATATTTAGATGAACACGTGTTTCCTTCTATGAGGTCAAATCCAAAGGGGAGTAGGGTATGTTTCAAATCACTACGCGGGGGTCATGTGTGTGTGGGTGTGTATTAATATTTGGAAGAACAAGTGTTTCCTCCTAAAAAATCAAATCTATAAGGGGTAGGGTATGTGTCAAATCACTACACAGAGATCCAAATTTACATATAAATAAAAATATTGTAGAGATGATATTTACATAAAAAAGTTGTCACCTCTTTCTTTATTCATTCCTAAGTCCATCTTAAATAATTAAAAATATTATATTTTGATTTTTTTTTACTTAATAGAAGTTAAATTAAATTAAATGAATTTACTTTAATATTTAAATGATTTTTATTTTATTGAAGTAGATATCTTATATCTAAGACTTTGACATCCCTATAATATTTTTATCAAATTTAGAATATCATTATTTTTTAATTATATATCTCTTGCATCTCAAAAATTTGATGAAAAAGTGATACATGCTCTGCTTTTTCTAAATTTGAATCTATCACCTAAAAAACATTTACACTAAATATTTAATACATTTAAATATGATGATATTGCTTTTTAAACCAAATACAGATTCAATAACATATTTGTCCTTAGTGAATTGGTGAGTGCTTTCAGGGTGTATAACATGGTGCTTCGTTTGTCAACACAAGGATGGTTTCTTGGTCTTCAAGTTTATTAAGTCATATTCAACACTCCCTGAGTGCACGTGGTTGAAATTGATGGCCACGCATGCTCATCAAGTGGGTGTTTTTTTTGTCCAGAAGTTTGTTCAAGTCATGGTTGACACATATGGCCACTCACACTTATCACTTCCTACTTGGTCCTCAAGTTTATTATGTCATAATCAACACCCCCCTCAGTCCACGTGGCTGAAATTGTTGGCCACGCATGCTCATCAAGTGGGTGTTTTCTTGGTCTACAAGTTCGTTCAAGTCATGTTTAACAGAGACGGCCACTCAAAGCTATCACTTCCTATTGTGACATGGCAAGATAAATTGATTCTTTGATAATCATCCACCTTTTGACTCTCCTAGTCTGTCTTTATGGTTGGAAAAGATGAAGTGAGAGTCTCCATCCATCCATGTCCTCATGGAGAAATGTATATGTTTCCTGGTTGGCGTTTTGTTTAAAAAATTAAACACTCTTGATTTCTCATTGGCTCCTTTGTCTTTCCATGGTGGGAAGAGATAAACCGAGTCCATCTATATAATCATGGAGACATGTATATGTTTCCTTTTTGAGGGGTTTGTTTAAAAATTATCCACATTATATCTCTTCCATCCTTGTTTGTCTTTTATGGTGGGAAAACATAAAGTGAGTATGTATATAATTGCCCCTAGGTTTTTTGTTTAATATTATACATGCCATTTAATGTTTATGAAATTAGGTGTAAATCCTTTTTTAGGGGGGTTATGAGGTTAGTAAATTAGGTATAAACTTTTTTTTTTTGGTTTAAAGCACATGATATAGACTTATGTTATTATTTAATAAAGATTTGATTTTCCAATTCAATAATCTTTAATTTAAATATTATAGTTGTGATTGTTAAAATAATTTAGAAATATGTGTCAATAAATATATTTCATTTTTATCTTGGAAAGTTATTCTCCATTTAAGGTGATTTTCATGAAGGTGATCTTCAACCAACGTAACCATCAAACACTAGTTCAAACTCAACTTACATTTAAATTAAATGAGGGCACATGCACTCATCCATCCTTTCAATTTTTCTATTCTTAAAGATAATTTGGATACTATTGGCAATTGTAAGATGAAATTGTAACATCCTGCTCTTGAACGTACTGAGCAGATTTATTCTTTGAGGACACTTGCGTGCAAGTGATTTGGTTCTTTATATGAATGGTTGTTTTGATTATGATTATGAGATATTGTGGATTTGATGATATGCTATTTTTGTTGTATTTACATCGACATGTGTTATTGACTGGGTTCTTTTGAGTATGCAAGACTCTAGACGTTTGAGGATGTCGAGGCATCGATGAAACTTCGCGGACTCTAGATCGAGTTAGGGAATGGACTGCTAGGGTTTGAATGTTGTTGATGTGACATATGTACATATGATTAGATATTATGATGTTGATTGTTATTCCTGACATGATTCGTTGATGGATGCAAGTTGGCGATAACTTGCCAACCAGACTCACATTTGGAGTAAAGGGGTCACACACGACAACCAAAGACATTAAGGGAGGGAGATGTGTGGCAGCAACCCTGCCACAACCTACTAACACTCTCGTCGTGGCTCAAACTGTAGGTTAACGATTACCTAGTTTGAGAAGACCCACGATGCTGTGAGGGCAGACTGTGATAGTCGCTCATGATGATTCCAAGGGGCGTGCAATAAGGCAGGGCCCTTATTCCTTAGAGGCCCTTAGTCTCCCACAAGATCACCTGACGAAGTATTGACTCAAGGGGTTTGACGTCTACCAAATTCAGTAAAGAGGTGAGTGGCACCCTTGGAGCATGTAGTGTGTCTTGAAGGGCACATCGCACAAATAACACAGAAAGAGGCGAGTGACACCCTTGAAGAACGCAGTGCGTTCTGAAGGGCACATCATGATTTTGACCCTGGTAAGTTAATAAACCTAGTGCCTAGAAAACTACGCCCCCTTAGGACCTGGTCGACCTTAAAATAGATGATGGTATGAGTAAAGTTTAATAACTAAAAGTTCCCTTAAAAATGGTTGCCCAACCTAGTGAAATTAAAACCTAGGTCTAAGTAGAACACGTGGACAAAGAAAAAATAAATAGACATGTAACAAGAAAGGGGGGGTAAGAAATTCAAACTTTAATTATTAAATTAAAAATTGTAATGGAGGATTAAATTTATTAAAAGGGTAAATGGTTGTTTTTGTCTACACTTGCTAAATTTGATTTTTTAGTTAAAAAGAAAAAGAGGGAAACTTAAAAGAAAGGGAAACTTAAAGAAAAGGGGAAACTTAAAGAGAAAGGGGAATGTTCAACTTAGTAAGGAATCTAGCCTTTGGAACTTTCTATTTATGACCTCAACTAGGATTTAAGTAAGGCGTAAGTCATTTAAGAATTGTAAGGGAATATTGGGACACTGAGGAGCGTTTTTAGGAACACTTTTAGGTGGGTGAGAGAAATAGACAAATTTAATTAATTAATAAATTAATTTTCTGGTGCAACTAGGGATCGAGTGACATGTGTACGAGGGAGGTTTGTCCTAATTAAATTTAATAAGAAGGATTCTAATGAGGGTTTGGGAAACCAATCACTTGACAACTCTATAAAAAGGATGGTAGAGGAGGAGTATGGATCACATCTGGCTTGTGTAATGTTACACTGCCGAAATTTTATTTTGACTGAATTTTCTCTTGTGGGAGTTGAGATACCCAGCTCGGGTGACGAGTTCTAGTTCAACCTTGTGAGGCAAGCTGTGAAGCTAGAATTCTCTAGTATTGTGTGTGTGGCCCCTTTGCGGCTCGAGGGGCTCAAGGGGAAGAAGAGTACCCCTAGCGTTGGCTGGGAGGTACTGGTGAGGTCTCAACGGTTGACAAGAAACACTTGGACGGTGCGCGAGCAGGACTCAGACGGAGTGCAAGCGCGGAATAACGACTTCTGGTTATCCGTCGTAGGTTACATGTAAGAAAGCACTATTGTTTTGTTTAAAAATAAAAGAAAATTTTGGTCTAAATTTTCTGTCATGAATATTTATAAGGGCAAAGGTTGAATTGATTTTGGACAACAATGGTGATATGTAATTCAATAATTTTATTTCTATCTTAGAATTGAAATTGTGGCAATGAATTAGTTTCAGTATTCCCCTATTGTTTAATGAAAAATGTTCGTTTATATGAATTCCTGGTCAACTTATATTGAGTACTTTGATTGCTATAAAATAAAACATTAACAGTAGACATTATACTCAGTACTTAATTCCTTGTTAACTTGAGTTTATCAATAAGAACAGTACCATAAGTTTGAGTTGATATTTACATTAATTCTTGTAACATAGGATGGTTGCACCTGTTAGTTTTTTCCTATTATCTTTGTGTATCTTTTATTTATGGAGTCGTTGTCTAGTTTTCACGTGGCGAGAATGAGCTCCAGACTCAAAACCTTGCTTGTGTTTTTTTTAACTCGTGCCTGCATTTTCTTTATTCCTTAAATGTGCTTTTTTCTTTTATATTCGATTATGGGACATGAAGTGGAATCTGTTTGTAAATTTTTATGTAATGCCTTCCACTCCTTGCCTTGCGTTTTTGTCTTTTAGTCAAGTTGGATTTCATTAAAAGTTGAACGATGATCCCTCACAGGAGGTAGTAGCAAGGTCCCATCTCCCATCCACTATCAGATGGCTTATATGTTTAACACATAATGAGGATACTAGCCACAACAACTAGCAAAAAACTGCAGGAAAGATGCTCATAAATTTGTGTTGTTTCATTATTTTGTTTCTCCATGGAGAAGCTCTGGATGCAAATTTTTGTTAGAAAATTCTGTATGACAAATCGTTTTGATGTGTGTAGTAATTGGGCTTCTGGACGAAGAACAATGGAATTATGTCTTTCTAAGGTTTTGATATTGACAAAGAACTATTTCTGAATGCTCATGCTCATTGCTATATACATACATATACATACACACACACACACACACACACACACACACACACACACACACACACACACACACACACACACACATATATATATATATATATATATTCAAATTTCTATTTAAAATAGTAAATATACAAAAAACAATTTATTGAAAAGGATATAGTCAACACATCAAGAATATCCAACCGTTTACTACAAGAATAAAAACAAATGAGAAATTTTTGCCTTGCTGTAAAACTGTCTTGGTTACTACAAAAAAGTTTAGAAATAAACAAATTCCATTGTGGGGACTTGAACCCGGGTCTCTCTAGTGAGAGTTGACTAGTCAGACTACAACTGAGAAAATATGAAGTAATTGTTGATGACAATCAACTGACGGGTTGTTAATTCCCACCTTTACAGTCCTGAGCGCGTCTAGAATGGAGCAACACGTTTTTAGTTTGAGCTTTGGCAGTGGCGGTTCCCTTGGGAGGTTTATGACTTATGCCATTAAAGTCGAGCCATCATTTTTTGTTAACTCAACTTTAAAGGTTTTCAAATTGGAATGTGAAGAGTCTTATTACTAATTAAATTGAAATCTTGGGTTGGCAAGTGGTTGCGTACTTGGATTTTATTTCACCTAATTTTTTCTCTTAAACAGTCATCCGTTGCAGCACAACGATTGGTCTCGGAAGTGAGTGGTTTTTCAGGTGTTGATTTCCCCTTTTTGGCAGGGAATACCATTTGAATTTCAATTATTATTACATAGAAAATTTTGTTTCTATTTTACTTACAATTATTACTACACAGATTTTTATTGCCATTTGGATTTCAATTATTATTACATAGAAAAATTTAATTGTGTTTGAATTGCAATTATTACTACACAGATATTTATTGCCATTTTAATTTTAATTATTGCTACACATAAAATTTTATTGCTAATTGAATTGCAGTTATTATTACATAGAGATTTTATTGCCATTAAATTCTAATTATTAATACACCAGGATTATAATGCTATCTAAATTTTAAATTAAAACTACACATAGATTTAATACTATCTGTATCTGTAGCGCAACAATAACACATCGAATTCTACTCTTATCCCACAGATAATTGTTACTTTTGTAATTTTGGACTATTTTTGGGATTTTGGCAGCTGGAATATGGCTGGGGTCTATTATGGAGGTTAACACATCAAATTATATATATATATATATATATGAAACTGTAGCATCAACAACCTTGCCAATAATTTTCGATGTCTTTTTAATATTTCTGCAAAAAGTTTATATAAGTTATTATTGTTTTATTGCCTACAAATTGTTTCTAGGAAAAACTTTTTCTATAGAATCCTTACAAGGAATTTAGATATTTATAGGTGCGTGATACAATGGGAGCAACTAACATAAACAATGTGATTTGACAAGTGATGCACCTTGCCATGTTGATACTATGGGTGTGAATATATTTACAAAGTAGAGATCCTTAACATAAATAGTTGATTCAACAAGACATACACTTTATTATGTTTGGTACTAGGGATGTAATTTGATCTTCAAGTAGTGATTTAGTTTTAGTTCTTGGAGTTTATCCAAGAATTTATGAGATATTATAAATGAACTACATTATTTTATATGTTATTCAATTCCATCATAAGTTGCTATCAATGGACAAGTTATTGGTGTATTAGGACTTTGACAATTTAAGTTGGTACCTTGACGCGCTGGTTCTGTTTGTTAAAGGTTTAAATTTGAATGCGCTTGGGATTCTTGTGCGCTCGTCGCACCATGGTGACATGATTTCTTAAGTTCAGATCATTGTGTGCGTTGATCAATAGCACATATGAAACCTGGCTTAGGGTCTCGTGCCTCCCGATGTGGATGTTGTTGTATTTATGCTTGTACTTGTTTTTGTAACTTTATTGTGATTGTCTCTCGCTCGCCGGGAAGGTTCTAGTGACTGGTCTTCAAAGATTTTGTGTTTGGATTGATTGAGGTTGTCTTTTAGCTTAGTAGGTGTGATATTGCGTGTGTTGGGTGGGACATAGACACCTCCTTGTTCCTCAGAACAATTGCCAGCCTTGAGACCTTAAATGGTAAAAATCGATGGGAACCTAGGCTTGAGTGTTTCTTATGTGTCCTGGAGGTCGTAACCTTGCAGGGTAGGATGAGCATGTAGCTGCTTTTATTTTGTCTAATTGATTTTCACATGTTGCATCCAGCTGCATGATGTGATAGTATGTTGGGTCATTATGTTGTCTGTTGCCTGGTTGCGTGCGTCGTGTTCGTCATTGAGTTGCATTGTTGACTATTGTTGTTGTTAATTCCATGCTTTAAAAAAAAAATTGTACTTGTTATGCGTCGCATGTTGTCGCAACGACGAGGGTCATTACATATGGTATTAGAGCGGGTTCGACCCGCGACTTGGGATCACTACGGATTCTATTGATTAGATATTTGATTATGATGTTGCTAATTAAATGGATTGGTATTCATGCAGGTAATAATGGTTAGAGGACGCCGCGGAGGCAGACGACGAGGTGCTAGGGGAGGAGGCGTGACGCCCCCAGTAGCATCCACACTCGAGGTGTCTAACCCCATGGAGACGAATAGGTTGTCGGGCAGGAACATATAGTTGTGGGTGATGTGGTTGGGATGATGAGGTCCTTTCAACGGATGTTTGAGGCACTAATTAGTCATTTGGATAGAGATTAAGCCAGGGCACCATCACCCCCTGAGGATCCACCACGCACTATGATCGGTACTGGTAACATTCACCAAGAACTTGAGAAGGTCAAGTTTCCCGAGTTCTTTGGTGCCCTAGACGGTGCAGCTGCCAAGACATGGTTGGAGAATATGGTGATGTTCATTTCACTTCGCGACTATACCTCCAACATGAAGGTATGCATGGAGGTCTTTCAACTGAAGGGGAGGGATCTTCTATGGTGGAAGTTTCTCCTGCCACAATTGAACATGGTCGTTAAAGACGTGTCATGGGAAATGTTCGAGGAACAGTTCCGGGAGAGGTATCTATCAGAGGAATTCATTGAGTGTCAGCTCAACAAGTTCAACGCCTTGCGACAGGGTGACCATACGGTTCCCGATTACGAGGCCCATTTTATGGATTTGCTTTGGTATGCTCCGCACCTGAATACTGAGAAGCTTAAGGTCAACAAGTTTGTGTTTGGTCTTAATGTCAACATTCGTGCGAAGTTGAGGATTCTGATGCCTCAAACCTTGAAGGATGTTGTCGAGAAGGCCCTCATATCAAAGGAGGAACTTATTAGCGGGGGCCAGAGTAGGACTTCAGCGAGACCAGCGGGACAAGTGTCATCTGGTGTGCTGCAAAACTAGACACTAGCTAGACATTCACCAATATAACATGGCTTCCAGAGAGGATCCACTTTCACTACACCTCGACGACCAACACCTTAGCAGTGGACTCCTTACAGAGCACCACAACAACGTCGACTGTAAGAACAACTGTTTAGATCTGTTTAGTAGAACAGACTAGGGTTCCAGGCTAGTGGGCCATCAACTTCTACTTCGGGTACCAGGAGTACTTGACCGAAGAAAGGGTGTTGGACATGTGGAGAACCACATTACCAGTGTGACTACCCAATGGAGAGGACCAGAGCATTTGGATCAGCCTGACCCACTATCGTGGGATATTTGGGCAAGGCCCATTGGATTCATGCAACGGTGAATAACTGCCAGGCATAGCACCAGTCGACTATTCTCGAGACGTTAGGTACCGTCACTAACCATACCCTTATTATTTTGATAGATCCAGGTGCTACAAAGAGTTTTATCTCTAGTGCAACGCTAAAAAGAATTAAGGTAAAGGATTTCAAATAGGACGAGTATAGCTTTGTAGAAATGGCTTCGGGAGCCAAATAGAAGGTTGGAGGGAAGGTGATGGGTTGTATCCTTAACTTGGAAGATTTTGTCACAATGGCCAACCTGTACGTGACAATATTAGGATATTATGACATCATGATTGGTATGGACTGGTTGGGGTTGCATGAGGTGATACTCAACTGTAAGACAAAATGGTTGAGCTTGGTCGATGATGAGGGACATAGACACGTGATTGTAGGTCAGAACCAGGGAGTTTCCCTGAGGTTTGTCTCTTCCTTGCAACTATGGAAGAGCATGCATAAGGAATGTAAGATTTATGCCATCCTTGCGTTAAATGAGAAGGGAGTAGTGGAAGGTCTAGAAAACCTTTCGGTGGTACGAGAGTTTGTGGATGTCTTCCCTGAGGAGTTACCTGGGATGCCACCGGAGAGGGGATTGGAATTTACCATCGACCTAAAACTGGAAACTGAACCGATAGCAAGAATGCCTTATCAGATGTCGACCCCGGAGTTACAGGATTTGAAAATGAAACTGAAGGAGTTGTTGGACCTAGCACTTATACGTCCAAGTGTGTCACCATGAGGTGCACCTGTTATCTTCATACGAAAGAAGGATGGGTCGTGGAGACTCTGCATTGAGCATCGTCAATTGAACAAATCAACGATCAAGAATCAATATTCATTGCCAATGATTGATGATCTGTTTGATCAGATGAAGGGTGCAACAGTGTTTTCAAAGATTGACTTGAGATGAGTGTATCACTAGTTACAGATCAAGGAGGACGACATCCCTAAGACCACCTTTAAGACGAGGTTTGGACATTACGAGTTTACTGTTTTACCGTTTGGACTAACGAACACCCCTATGGTATTTATGAGTTTGATGAATGGGGTTTTCCGCGAATACTTGGACAAGTTTTTCCAAGTATTCATTGATGATATTTTGATTTACTCTCGAACGATGGAGGAGGATGACGAGCACTTGCGCATGGTATTACAATGTCTACGAGAGAACAAATTTTATGGGAAGTTTTCTAAATTCTCTTTTTATCAATCGAAGATTCACTAATTAGGGCATGTCATCTCCGACGAAGGTATCACTGTGGATCCAACAAAGGTCAAGGCTATTATGGAATGTCCTGCACCGCCAAATGTCCCATAAGTGCATAGCTTCATGGGTTAAGCAGGATACTATCGATGGTTCGTCGAGGGTTTTTCAGATAGCAAATCCGATCACGGAATTGCAGAAGAAGAATAAGAAGTTTGTTTGGACCGAGAAATGCGCGGAGGCATTTCAGAGGCTCAAGGACCTGTTGACAAAAACACTAATACTAAAGGTCCCTGACATGGATGAGGACTTCCTAGTATGCATTGACGCATCCAAGGAAGTCTTAGGCAGAGTCTTGATGCAAGACGGTTGAGTGATCGCTTACATTTCGAGAAAGTTGAGAAGGCATGAGGAGAACTATGCGATGAACGATTTGGAGTTGTTAGCCATTGTATATGACTTGAAAATTTGGAGACACTACCTGATTGGATGAAAATTTGAAATAAAAATGGACCACTGTGGTATACAACACATCTTTGTGCAAAGCGACTTGAACGCGTGACAACGACGTTGGTCGTAATTTCTTAATGAGTACGATTTCAAGATTACTTACATAAAAGGGACAATGAACATAGTGGCTAATGCATTGAGTCAGAGACCACACATATTTTTGGTGATGCCTGTTCAAACGAATCTACGTGAAAATATTCTAACTTTACAACGCGACGATGACTGGTACGAAGAGGTCAAGGATTTTATCAGACAAAACACAATGATGGTGCCAAAATTTGAGGGATTTACTGTGGAAAACGAGGAATTATTGAGATTTAAAAGTTGAATTTATGTACTACCCAACGACGAGTTGAGGAGTTTGATCCTAAACGAGGCTCATAGAGAAGTGTACATGTCTCACCCGGGAGTTGCGAAGATGAGGGCAGACCTTAAACCCTTATTCTTCTGGAAAGGAATGAAGGAAGACGTAGTCAACTACGTGGTGAGATGTCTAGAATGTCAGCAGGTGAAGGCAAAACATAGACATCCAACATGATTACTACATCCACACGCTATTCTTGAATCAAAATGGGAGGTCATTTCGATGGATTTCATTGTTGGATTTCCACTGACGACAAGGAGACATGACTCGATTTTTGTGGTAGTCGACACTCTAACGAAGAGTGCTCATTTTATTCCTGTGCGTATGGCGTATCAAGCTCCTGACATAGCTAGAGTTTTCATCATTGAGCGAGATAGTGAGGTTGCATGGCATGGTTAAGAGGATTATATCCGATAGAGGATCAATGTTTACATGATGATTTTGGACTAGTTTCCAAGAGGCCTTGGGAACCCAACTTAAATTTAGTACCACATATCGCCTGGAGATAGACGGGCAGACCGAAAGAACAAACCAAATATTGGAGGATATGTTGCATATGTACGTTATGGACCAACAAAAGCATTGGGAAGAGTTCTTGCCACTGGTAGAGTTTGCATACAACAACAGTTATCAAAGCACCATTAAGATGATGCCTTTTGAGTTTCTTTACGGGCGAATGTGTCAGATGCCTTTGAGATGGGATCAACTTGAGGATAGGGTCCTGGTGGGAACATAAGCGATCCGAGAAATGGAATATCAAATGAAAAAAATAAGACAAAGGATCAAGGAAGTGCAGGATCAACATAAGAGTTATGTCGATGCGCATCGTGCCAACCGTAGTTATGAAGTTCGTGATTGAGTCTTCTTGCGGGTTAAATTGCATAAGAGTTCGATCAATTTTGGGAAGGGTGCTAAAATATCTCCTAGGTTCATGGGACCCTTCGAGATTGTGGAAAATAAGGGGCCTGTGACCTATCGAATAGCCTTGCTTGATTCTTTGAGGTGTATGCATGATGTTTTTCACGTATCTGTTTTGAGACATTATGTTAATGATCCTACACATGTTATTAACACAAGTTCCTTGAAGGTATCGAACAAGGGTGCGCTCATGATGGAGCCAATCCGCATTCTATACCATCGCATTCGAAAACTAACGTGTCAAACAGTAGATCAGGTTAAGGTCCAGTGGGACAACTATAGTCTGCACTCGACGACCTGAGAGGATGCATATGATATGCATCAACAATTTCCATTTTTGTTTGATAACTAGACCTATGATATTGTGATACACTTTATTTTGGCACTTACATACTGTGAAACTTCGGAACAAAGTTTAAAACAAGAGGGGGTGTATGTAACATCCCACTCTTGAATGCACTGAGAAGACTTATTCTTTGAGGACACTTGCGTGCAAGTGATCCAGTTCTTTATACGATTGGGTGTTTTGATTATGATTATGAGATATTGTGGATTTTATGATATGTTATTTTTGTTGTATTTACATCGACAAGTGCTATTGACTGGGTTCTCCTGAGTGTGCAGGACTCTGGACATTTGAGGATGCCGAGGCATCGGTGAAACTTTGTGGACTCTGGATCGAGTAAGGGAGTGGATTGTTAGGGTTTGAATGTTGTTGATGTGACATATGTACATATGATTAGATATTATGATGTTGATTGTTATTGTTGACATGATTCGTTGATGGATGTAGGATGACGATAGCTTGCTGACTATACTCACATTTGGAGTAAAGTGGTCATGCTTGACAACCGGAGACATTAAGAGAGAGGTGTGGCAGTAGCCCTGCCACAACCTACTATCACTCCCACTGTGGCTCGAACTTTAGGTTAACGATTACCTAGTTCGAGAAGACCCACGATGTTGTGAGGGCAGACTGTGATAGTCACTCACGATGATTCTAAAGGGCATGCAATAAGGCATGGTCTTTATTCCTTAGAGGCCCTTAGTCTCCCACAAAATCACTTGACAGAGTATTGTCTCCAGGGGTTTGACGTCTACGAAATTCATTCAAGAGGCGAGTGGCACCCTTGGAGCACGTAGTGCGTCTTGAAGGGAACGTCGCGCAAATAAAACATAAAGAGGCGAGTGACACCCTTGAATCACGTAGTGCATTTTGAAGGGCACATCACGATTTTAACTACGGTAAGTTAATAAACATACTGCCTAGAAAAATATGCCCCCTTTGGACCTGGTTGGCCTTAAAATAGATGATGGTATGAGTAAATTTTAATAATTAAAAGTTCCCTTAAAAATTGTCGCCCAACCTAGTGAAATTAAAACCTAGGTCTAAGTAGAACATGTGGACAAAGAAACACTAAATAGACATGTAACAAGAAAGGGGGGGTAAGAAATTCAAACTTTAATTATTAAAGTAAAAATTATAATGGAGGATTAAATTTATTAAAAGGGTAAATGGTTGTTTTTGTCTACACTTGCTAAATTTGTTTTTTTAGTTAAAAAGAAAAAGGAGGAAACTTAAAAGAAAAGGAAACTTAAAAAAAAAGGAAACTTAAAGAAAAAGGGGAATGTCCAAGTTAGTAAGGAATCTAGCCTTTGGAACTTTCTACTTATGAACTCAACTAGGATTTAAGTAAGGTGTAAGTCATTTAAGAATTGTAAGGGAATATTGGGACATCGAGGAGCGTTTTTAGGAACTCTTTTAGGTGGGTGAGAGAAATAGGAAAATTTAATTAATTAATAAATTAATTTTCTGGTGCAACTAGGGGATCAGGTGACATGTTTATGAGGGAGTTTTGTCCTAATTAAATTTAATAAGAAGGATTCTAATGAGGGTTTGGGAACCTAATCACTTGACAACTCTATAAAAAGGATGGTAGAGGAGTATGGATACAATCTGGCTTGTGTAACGTTACACTGGAGAAATTTTATCTTGACTGAATTTTCTCTTGTGGGACTTGGGATACCCAACTTGGGTGACGAGCGGTAGCTCGAACTTGCGAGGTAAGATGGGAAGCTAGCATTCTCTGGTATTGTGTGCGTGGCCCCTTTGTGGCTCACGGGGCTCAGGGGGGAGAAAAGTACCCATAGCGTTGGTTGGAAGGTACTGGTGAGGTCTCAGTGGTTGGAAAGCAACACTTGGACGGAGCGCAAGAAGGACTCGGATGGAGCGCAAGCGCATGATAGCGACTTCTGGTTATTGTTCGTTGGTTACAGGTAAGCAAACACTATTGTTTTGTTTAAAAATAAAAGAAAAATTTGGTCTAAATTTTCTGTACATAAATATCTATAATGGTGAAGGTTGAAATTGATTTTGGACATCAATGGTGAAATGTAATTCAATAATTTTATTTCCATCTTAGAATTGAAATTGTGGCAATGAATTAGTTTCAGTATTCCCCTATTGTTTAATGATAAATGTTCGTTTATATGAATTCTTGGTCAACTTATATTGAGTACTGCAATTGCTATAAAATAAAACATTAACAATAGACATTATACTCAGTATTGAATTCCTTGTTAACTTGAGTTGATCAATAAGCACAATACCATAAGTTTGAGTTGATATTTACATTAATTCTTGTAACACAGGATGGTTGCACCTGCTAATTTTTTCTTTTTATCTCTATGTATATTTTATTTTTGGAGTTTCTGTCTAGTTTTCGTGTGGCCGGAATGAGCCCCAGACTCAAAACCTTGCTTGCTTTTTTTTTAATCTCTACCTGCATTTTCTTTATTCCTCGAATGTGATTTTTTATTTTATATTCGATTATGGCACATCAGGTGGAATCTATTTGTAAATTTTTATGTAATGCCTTCCACTCCTTGCCTTGCGTTTTTGTCTTTTAGTCAAGTTGTATTTCATTAAAAGTTGAATGATGATCCCTTACAGGAGGTAGTAGCAAGGTCCCATCTCCCAACCACTATTAGATGTCTTATATGATTAACACCCAATGAGGATAATAGCCACAACAACTGGCTAAAAACTCCAGGAAAGATGCTCATAAATATGTGTTGTTTCATTAATTTGTTTCTCCACAGAGAAGATCTGGATGCAAATTTTTGTTAGAAAAGTCTGTATGAAAAATCGTTTTGATGTGTGTAGTAACTGGGCTTCCAGATGAAGAACAATGGCATTATGGATTTTTAAGGTTTTAATATTGACAAAGAACTGTTTCTGAATGCTCACGCTCATTTCTATATATATTCAAATTTCTATTTAAAATAGTAAATATACTATTTTTTTTTTTATTGAAAAGGATACGATCAACACATCAAGAATATCCAACCATTTACTACAAGAATAAAAAAATGAGAAATGTTTGCCCTACTGTAAAATTGTCTCGGTTACTGAAAAAAAGTTTAGAAATAAACAAATTCCATTGCAGGGACTTGAACCCAGGTCTCTCTAGTGAGAGCCGACCAGTCAGACTACAACGAAGAAAATATGATGTAATTGTTGATGAAAATCAACTGGCGTGTTGTTAATTCCTTCCTTTACAGTCCTGAGCGCATCCAGAATGGAACAACGTGTTTTTAGTCTGAGCTTTGGTAGTGGCAGTTCCCTTGGGAAGTTTATGCCTTATGCCATTAAAGTCAAGCCATCGTTTTTTTGTTAACTCAACTTTAAAGGTTTTCAAATTGGAACGTGAAGAGTATTATTACTAATTAAATTGAAATCTTGGGTTGGCAAGTGGCCGCATCCTTGTATTTTATTTCACCTAATTATTGCTCTTAAGCAGTCATCCGTTGCAACACAACGATTCGTCCCGGAAGTGAGTGGCTTGCCAGGTGTTGATTTCCCCTTTTTGGCAGCGAATAACATTTGAATTTCAATTATTACTACACATACAATTTTGTTGCTATTTGACTTACAATTATTACTACACAGATTTTTATTGCCATTTGAATTTCAATTATTACTACACAAAAAATTTAATTGCTATTTGAATTGCAATTATTACTACACAGATTTTTATTGCCATTTGTATTTTAATTATTGCTACACAGAAAAATTTATTGCTAATTGAATTGCAGTTATTACTACACCGAGATTTTATTGCCATTGAATTCTAATTATTAATACATCGGGATTATAATGCTATCTAAATTTTAAATTAAAACTACACATAGATTTATTACTATTTGTATCTATAGCGCAACAATAACACAATGAATTCTACTCTTATCCCACAGATAATTGTTACTTCTGTAATTTCAGACTATTTTTGGGATTTTGGCAGCTGGAACATGGTCGGGGTATATTATGGAGGTTAACACATCAAATTATATATATTATGAAACTGTAGCATCTACAACCTTGCCAATAATTTTTGATGTCTTTTTAGAAATTTTGCAAAAGGTTTATATAAGTTATTATTGTTTTATTTCCTACAAATTGTTTCTAGGAAAACTTTTTCTATAGAATCCTTACAAGGAATTTAGATATTTATAGGTGTGTGATACAATGGGAGCAACTAACATAAACAATGTGATTTGACAAGTGACGCACCTTGCCATGTTGATACTATGGGTGTGAATATATCTACAACGTAGAGATCCTTAACATAAATAGTTGATTCAACAAGACATACACTTTATTATGTTTGGTGCTAGGGATGTAATTTGATCTTCAAGTAGTGATTCAATAAAGTAGTGATTCAGGTATAGTAATTGGAGTTTATCCAATAATTTATGAGATATTATAAATGAACTACATTATTTTAGATGTTATTCAATTCCATCATAAGTTGCTATCAATGGACAAGTTATTTTTGTATTAGGACTCTGACAGTTTAAGTTGGTACCTTAGCGTGCTGGTTGTGTTTGTTAAAGGTTTAGATTTGAATGCGTTTGGGATTCTTGTGCACTCGTCGCACCGAGGCGACATGATTTCTTAAGTTCAGATCATTCCGCATATTGATTGATAGCACATATGAAACCTGGCTTAGGGTCTCATGCCTCCCGATGCGGATGTTGTTGTATTTATGGTTGTACTTGTTTTTGTAAATTTATTGTGATTGTCTCTCACTCGCGGGAAGGTTCTTGTGACTGGTCATCACATATTTTGTGTTTCGATTGATTGAGGTTGTCTTTTAGCTTAGTAGGCGTGATCTTGCGTGTGTCGGGCGACACATAGACACCTCCTTGTTCCTCAGAATAGTCGCCATCCTTGAGACCTTAAATGGTCAAAATCGATGGGAACCTGGGCTTGAGCATTGCTTATGTGTCTTGGAGGTCCTAACCTTGCAGGGTAGGACTGACGGGTAGTCGTTTTTATTTTGTCTAATTGATTTTTGCATGTTGCATCCGGTTGCATGATGTGCTAGTATGCTGGGTTGTTATGTTGTCTGTTGCCTGGTTGTGTGCATTATGGTCGTCATCGAGTTGCGTTGTTGACTGTTGTTGTTGTTACTTCCCTGCTTTAAAAAAAAAAAAATCACTTGTTATGCATTTCATGTTGTCGCAACGATGGGGGTCGTTACAAAAACTCATGGACAACAAATTTAGTTCCTTTGACGTCAACCTCCTATGGGTTTTCCTATTCTTAATGATTAAGTCGCGATAATTTTTCCATCTAGAAGTGTGTGTTTGAGTACAATGTATTAAAATCCCTACTTGCCATATATATAGTGTGTTTTTTACACTTCATTATAACCATACATATATCCCCTTGGATATCATCATACATATTTTTCTTTGCGCATTAATTATAATCAACCTACCTTATGATGATGTCAAGGTCCTTCAACGCATCCTAGAGATGACTCACATGTGTTGAAGTTCTTCCTTTGAGTTTCCTTACTATGGTCCAGATGTGTGATTATGGTCTCCCATTTGATTTTTACCACCATGGTAGGGTCCCTTAGCCTAGATTTTGTTCACATGTTTGGCACTAGTGGACTCTTTTGGGTCACCCCCTTGCTAACTAGATTTATCTTGGACCTTGCGCATTGACTAGGACTTTAGTTAGTTGAGATCCTCCCCTGGGTCTCCAAAGATCCTAATTTTCTTAGGGCATGCTCTTTTAGGAGTTTAGTTAGTCAAAATTTTATTTTCTTCAGGTGGTCTTGGGATGAACTCCAAAATGCTACTTATATGTCTATCATATGCATGTGGCTTGTAGTTCATTCTTATTTATGAAACATAGGTCTAATTTCTCTAGTCCCACCTATGGTATGGCTCTAATCCCTATTGGGGCATAATATTCACTTTCAAATCATTTGCCATCATATTTTATATATTATATTATGAAGAGATGCAAAAATCCCTCTCTTGAGTGGGTTTTCACTAATTTTATCTAGCATCAAGTCGTATATAGGAATATGAGAGAAATACTCCCACAATGTCGACTCATTCAAAAGCTATTCTACGTATGAGTTTGAGAAGGCTAATGGGGAAAACCCAAAATCCTCCGAGAAGAAACATATATCCAACTATTGTCATGACTCATAGGGAGGGACATGCTCTCAAATCTTGCATCTCTTGCCTTCAAAAGATTGAAGAGTTTTCAAAACAAACATGCTGCAATAAGGGGTTTCTTGAATATGGTATTGTTGGATCTTCTCATAGTGCACATTTGTTTATGCACTCCACATATTGGTCCTTGTATTATTCGTAGGAATGGAGTATTGATTCTTGAGCTACCAGGCATATGACCAAGCATCAATACCTCCTCTCCAATTCTTTATAGAAACATAGCGGAGATAAGGTGGTTATTGTTGATAACTCAAAGTTACAATTTTTTGATGTGGTGATGTCATCATTGACATTGCCAAATTTGGAGATGTCCTCCATGTTCCAAGAGTTGGATTGAATCTTATTTCTATATACTGCATCAGACAAAACAACAAAAGGGTGGAGTTTTGGTCATATTGTTGAGTTGTAAAGGATATGAATAAGAGTTTTAAATTGTTGCCTAGACTTGTAAACTATTGTGGATACTCCCCTAGACACTTCATGACAACAAATATTACAAGTTGTTGCAATATGGTGAGGATATCCTCTAACTATGATAAAATTATAGTATTACAAGCTAGTTCTCAAAATACTAAAAATCAAGTAAGAATATGAAAAAGAAGATACAACAATAAAATGAAAACACCTTGCTCTTTTCTTCTCAATTATAAAATGTGAATATAAAGAAAGATGGATTCACAATGGAGTTGCAATAGACATTGTGTCTTGAATGGATATTATAGGGTCTTCTACTTACTTTGTTATTCTCATAACATCCCATTCCTTCGATTTGCTCAACTATAGAATAGTAAATCAATAAAATAGGAATAAAACCCTAATTTATTTTCCTAGTGACTTACTGTTTAACATGTCTTGATAGGCATGTAGGGTTAGGGTCATGGTTTTTGCATGCATGAACTCTCAATAAGGTGGGTCCTAGAGCCTTTAGAATCTTATTAGAAGTCCACTCACGAGTAGCTCAAAATATGCGAGTAACAGGAGCTGATGTGGTGGTCAAAGCATAGGTCAAGTTGTAGGAGGCATAACTTCCTAGTATGGACTCTAATTGAGATTATCTTTGAACAATTGGAAATCACTCAACTAGTATAACAATGTGAGAGGGTTGAAAAATTTGTTTTCAAATCTTTAATCCCAAAAGTGGTCATTCAATCCCAAATATGGGCTCCAATAGTTTCAAGACCCCAAATAACCAAAATAGGATCTATCCCTAAAATTGCCCTGTAAGTCTCTGGCTCCAATTTTTTCCACTCAGAAAGTACCAAAACATATGACAAATTATATAGTGGTCCATTTCACACTGTACCTCCCCATTTTAAGAGAATTTAGTCCCTAATGTTTTATTAATTAAGAAGCGAGGAAATATTTTCTTAACCTTCTCCTTAGAGTACCATTTGAATTTGCCTAGAATATTTTGTTTTAACACAACTTGCTAGAGTTCTTGTTGCCCTTGTCTATTTGTTTTGGACTTATTCTGCAAAATTATATCCTCTATTAACTCTACCTAAGATTCTAGTTCTAAGTCCTCTATGGTAGGTAACAATTTCCCCTCATTTTCTTGATCTAGAATGGAAGGCTCATAGAGTTTCAATTTTTCTACATTCACTACTGAGTAAATACACATGTACAGAGGTAAAGTAGGTATATAGGCACTATCACCTACCTATCCCAACACTTCAAAATGAACATATCACACACCCTTGGTATTCTTACCAGGAACTTGTAGCCTTTATTTTTTCAGGTGTAGTTGTACTCGATATCCTACCTTGAATGTCTTATTAATTATGTGTTGGTCATGCCTAGCCTTATATTTTTCCTATGAATTCTTTGGTGTCTCATTTACCTATAAATGGATCTACCTAGTCATGTCAATAAACCTTTCATGCTTTAATGCTTCTCCTGTCATGTCTTCCTTCTCTCCTACATGTTTTCCATATGAAATATATAAAGGAAAGTGTGGAAAATATCCAAAGCAAGTTTCAAAAGGGGACTTACCAATGGAAGTGTGGACTGCTTTCTTATAAGAGTATTGAGTATGGATCAAGTTATCATCCTAGGTTCTTGAATGATTTTGATTGTAACCCCTCAAAAGTTGAAATAATTTCATGTTCACCACTTCTATATGTCCATTCATTTGTGGATGGAAAGTTGTATATCTCTTCAACTTGGTGTCCATATTCTCCCAAAGTTTACTTCAAAAGGCACTGAGAAATTTGGTATCTTTTTCTAAGATGATGCTCCCTCGTATCCCAAAATGAGATCACACCATTTCAAAGAACATGATTGTTGCATATTTTCCCCTAATGGTATTTTTACAAGTCATGGTAATGGACATCTTAGTAAATTTGTCCAATAGTGCAAATAGACAGTCATATCCCTACTTAGTTCTTGGAAAACCACCCACATAATCCATGGAAATTTTATCTCTTGGCCTAGTAGGTACAAGGGACAATATAGACCTTTATTCCTATTATTGGGTTTGTTGGTACAACAAAGTATGCATCCTTGAATAAACTAAGCTACATCTTCTTGTATTCTAGGCCAACATAGATACTTATATAAGTTGGTCATTGTTTTCCCAACACCAAAATGACCTGCAAATTTGGAGGTGTGAGCCTCTTTGATAGGTTTCAATATTTCACCATTGGGCACACAAGGTTTATCTAGCTTGTAGAGAAACCCATCTCGGATATGGTAGTTAGCCTTACTATCACATTCTTCTTCACAAACTTGGCATTGTAGTTATTGAAATATCTCCTTGAAGGCCTACTCTTCTACATCTTCTATGTATTCCTTTTTATATGCATCATGGGTGAAAGGGTCCATGTGCATAAGAGTACCCAAAGTTATGGTATTGGATTTTGGTGGCCTTAAAAGTGTGTCTACCAACTTATTAGTACTTCCCTTATTATACCTAATGATAAGATGAAACCATTACAAAATTCCATCGACTTCTAGTGCCTTTCTTATCGAATATTACTGTGGACTTGCAAGTATTGAAACAATTAATGATTGATGTGTATGATGGTGATCCAGAATCGGATCCAGGAGCCTGACAGTGCTAAAAAAGGCTCAAAAATGAAAGTTCTTAGAATTAGACGAAACCAATTCCATTGCGATCACATCATCGCGTTGATTCTGAACATATATTCACTTTCTCAAATGGGCACCGTATGCGAAAGTTATCACGTTCTGATAAAAAACTTGAACAGGAAAAAAAAGTCAAAGGTCAACTGGTCAACAATCAATGCTGATGTCAACAGTACGATATGTTAATTTGGCACTGGTAGGTACGTCATCAGACACATGGCAGGTGGTGACTAGGCAGGTTTGCTGACAAGGCAGACATGTGGCAGGCAACTGGACCAATCAACGGTTGATAAGTGGCATTGGTTCCTTGAATGGGGAGGTGCCACGTGGCACCCTATGGTTGGCTCGATAGCACATGCAAAAGTTGTTATGACTTCCTCAAGTTTTGAACTCATGACCTGTGGAGGAGCAACGACTTGGGAAAGGTCTCTTTACCAATGCGCCATTGGGTAGTGCTTGTTTTAACAATCCATAATTAATATATTTAAGTTTAAATATAATATGTATTGGAGCGGAAGGGGGCTGGGGCATAGCCCCAGCCCACGATTTTGTCAACGCATGTGACCACATAACCACGGAGCACGGGGGGTATGAGATAGGCCCTAGCCCTCGGATCTTGGGGAGATCCCACAAAACCAGGGGTATTATCACTATATTAGCGCACGAGGGTGTATGTATAGACCATAGGTCCCATGGAACGCGCCTACGACCAAGGGCTGGAGCCTATCCAATGCCAGTGCATAACCCAAAGGGTTGGCACTTGGCCATATGGACTTCATATGACCAGTTTTAGAGGGCGCCCGCATAGCCCAAGGGGGATTACTGTGTATTTTTAAATAAAAGTGGGTTTTTTGTATAGTTTTTGTGGATTTTGACTGATATTATGCCTAGAAATTGGTTTTTTGGGCCATTATTGGGAGATATTGGGCTCTTTTTGAGCCCAAATTTTGGGAGGAAGTTGGGGAGTGATAACCAACTTCAGATCTATAAAAACTAGGCCTTTTTGAGGCCATGAAGGATAGTCAGAGAAAAGTTATGCTGAAGGGAAGCCAAGCCAAAGCCATTTTTATGCAGGGAAGCTGTTGAGGAGAAGATGCTTGCGGGCCATTTCTGGGAGCTCCGATCATCCGTTTTGCGTGCCATTTCTGGGAGCTCCGATCATCTGTTTTGCATGCCATTTCTTCTGTTGGGTTCTTGAGATCTGTAAGAACATGAACAGATCAGTATTGTAGCCTAATGGCACTGTTGTGATGTACTTTTTAAGCTTTGAACATAAATAAATAAGCCTCCCCCACCGAGACAAAGGCCCGGAGACGTAGGCAATTTTGTGTGGAACTCCGTTATCACTTCTCTTGTTATGGTTTGTTGTTCTTATTGATTTAGTTCAGATCTGTATTTTGTATTATGGCTGTGATATATTATCTCATCTTCATCCTCTTTCATTAGCTTCTTAAATGGTTAATAATCACATGCAATTAAAAAACTCAACCACAATCATTAATAGATCTTTTGCGGATTAGATGGTCTCCTTTCCCATCAGATATTTATTCCACTTATTAATAGATTGCACTAGAACATAGATATCCTTGTCATATGTGGGGTAGTTCAAGACTATGCCATGAAACAATTCATAATGATAACATATTGGCTTACCTCCTTGCATCAAGACTACTCCCATAACACATCCACTTTGAATGGATTTTGTAAATTGGGTAATGCAAGAACTAGCATTTGACTAATATTTTGTTTCATCTTGTCAAAATCATGTAGTTGATTCTTTTCCCACTAGAATTTACTATAGTTGATGGTTGTTATGGTACATAATGGTGCAACAATAACTGAAAATGATGCTATAAAATTCTAAAGGTAGTGTCACACTCCCCAAAAGATCCCAACTTTAGTGAAATTGGTAGGAGTTGGCCACTTGATGATGGCCTCCATCTTTAGAGGATCAATCTAGGGTTCCCTTATACCAATCACATACCCTAAGTACACCAAGGACTATTGGGAAAATTCACATTTCTTAAGGTTTTCCAATAGTTGATGTTTTTTCAAGGTATATAAAACTTGCATGATGTGACATATGCTCTTCCTGGGTACAACTAAAGATCAATATATTGTCCAAGTACACTACTACAAATGAATCTAGAAAGGGTCATAAAACATAATTCATCAAACATATAAATATTGTTGGTGAAATAGATAAACGAAAAGGCATTACCAACCATTCATTTAAAACTTTCCTTTTCTCAAAGATGATCTTCCAAGTATCTTCTTCTTTTAATAATACCTAGTTGTATGTTGATTTAATATCAAGTTGGTGAAGTTCTTACCATTCTACAACCAATCCAAGAAACCATCAATCCTGGGCAGGGATGATTTTAAGGATGGAAATTTATTTTAAAATGTAGAAACCTTGGCGAATCTAACTAATCCTTCATATGCCAACTATAAATGATTGACGATGTTTTTATAAACATATTCAAATTTCTAAGGATTTTATATAGTTTTTATTAAATTTTGGCGATTTTTAAGGTAAAATAATTTTATCCTATAGAATTTGGGCGAATCATTTTTAAAATAGCGATTCTTGTTTTTGGAAAAACCATGGAAAACTAACCCATGAGAGGAATTTAGCCCCTAAAATCATCTTTGAGATTCCTGGGTGGAGGGTATTGATTCTTAAGCGTGATCTTGATTAGAGCTCTATAGTCAATACACATTCTCCAAATCCCATCCTTCTTGGGAACTATGATGATAAGTGATCCACAAGGTGAGGTACTTGGTTGAATTACTCTTGGATCCAACAATTACTACAATTATTTCTTCACTTAATCCACTTCCAGTATGGGTTGTTTATATAGTCCTATGCTTATAAATGGAGAGTCAAGAAACCACTATATCTTGTGCTCCACTTCTGTCTTAGGTGGTAATCCTTTAGAATTTTGGAACACTTATTTGTAAATTAATAAAATATCCTCCAATTGGTGTTTCTACATTTTAGTACATCTCTTTAGAGATGCATTTACTTTTACCAATTCACCTCCTTGTTGATTATGTCTCAAGAAGAGCACTGCAAACTTCCTACTTGAGCTAATTAATTTCTTGGCTTGGTTAGCACTTACCAGAGAGATATTAGATCTACCTTTGTGTGAATTGATGATGAAGGACTTCCCATCCTTGAATAGGACACATTGGTCTGTTCTCCTATTAAATATTACATCCCTCATGTACATGTGGTATTGGCTTCCAAACACTACACATCACACTTCAAGTGGTACCAAATCCAAACACTACACATCACACTTCAAGTGGTACCAAATCCAAACACTACACATCACACTTCAAGTGGTACCACATCTACCTCCACCTCATCAATGTATTTTCAATGGAAATTTGATCTTACACTGTTGAGTGATTATAATCTCTACATCCGTATTTATTCATGCCAATGAGTATGGGCAAGGATAGTCATGAACTTCCAATCCAAGCTTGCTCACAAAATCCTCTACTATGAGATTGGATTGCAAACTATAGTTAAATATAGCATCCACTTTTGTAATATTGACTTGGATCTTGATATAGAAGAGTTTATCCATCTCCTTCTCTTCCTTGGGGTGGAGGGTACTCAAGTTCACCTCCTTCTGCACTATAGTGAAAACGATTTTCTCATCTAGATCGAAATCACTCTCTACTCAGTTTCTTGAATCCATGGTTAACATATTCTTCTTCTTGACCTCCTTTTGGTTCTTTGGATTTGTCTCTAGATGTGGCTTATAATGATTATTTTTTATATGAACATAAATATTACAACTATTGCTTGGATCCTTGCACTATGGTGCAATGGTTGTTGTATTCTTACCCTTTCCTTTCCACCTCTTATTTCCCTCCTTTGAAGTACCCTATTGGTCAATCTACTTGGAACCTTTTTGTTGTATTTTATTCTTGTCCATATCCAAATATTGTACTTGAACATAAGCCTTGTCAACGGCCCTAGGTTTAAAGAGAAACACTTTCCTCCTTAAATTACTATGGAGAAAAACTAGATACTTGAGGAGTACATCCAAGTTATTGGGAAATCATATTTTCAACATAATGGCTTGTTCTCTAAAATCAATGGTTTATGCTTGCACAATTTTCCCTCACTTCTGTAAAAGTCAATTCCAATGGATCCATGGGTTCTCTTTGTACCCAAATAGGGTAAAACTAAGACTTAATGAGGGTTTTACAAACCTCCCACTTAGTTACGAGGGGATCACCCTCCTGCTAAGAATCTTTATGTGGATTTCCCACCACGTTTGAGCATGGCCATATAACTTCAATTAGGCTATTGATATATTCTTCTCTTCTCTTATGATATGCACATTGAAATAAACTTCTAACAATTACAACCATTGATTCAACATGAAAGCATCGATCTCACCTTGATAGGGTTTAATGCCCACTTTCACTTCCACTTTGAACACATAATGGGAAATGTGATGTTGGAACTTGGTCAATCTTTCTCTATCTCCTTTAACATCTCCTTCTCTAATTTTTCTTTATCTTCAAATTCCTCATTAGAGCCAATTTACAATTTAGAGGTTCCAAACTCCCCAAAAGGTCCAAACTTTCTCTCTAGAGCTACCATTAGTATATTCATATTGTGGGATATGTTAGAGACATGTTATTCCATTTTTATGAATCTCTCCTCTGATTCATCCCTTTGATTTCTATTGTAGTCATCCTCCATGGATAGAGTTTGAGACTTCTTTCTTTAAACAAATTTCTAGATCCTACAATATCCCACAAAACCCCAAAGAAAAATTGCTTTGATACCAATATGATTTATAAGTTATTATGGATATTCCATTAGATAGTTCATTGCAATAGGTATTATAAGTTGTTTCAATACTACTCTGTTATCCTCTATTATGTTGTGTTTAGTTATAATAAAGATCAATATTGAAATCTTAGTGCTCAAAATACTGAAAATAAATTTTTGAACATGAAAAAGAAGTTACAACAATAAAATGACCACACCATGCACATAATGGACACAAGATGTACCCTAGGAAAGCCAATATTGGAAAACCTACCCAAAAGGTGAGAACCATGCCTTTCTCTTTTCTTCTTAGTTATAAAGAGCAAATACAAAGAAATATGGGCTCACAATGGAGTTGCACTAGAATTTGTGACCTAAATGGGTGCTACAAGGTCTTCTACTTCTAATATTCTACTCATAACATCCCACTCCATTGTTTTTCTCAACTATGGAACATCAAATCAAGACAATAGAAATGGAACCCCTTCCTTACCCAACAAGTCTTAATAGCCATCTAGGATTAGTGTTATGGTTTTTGCATGCCTTAACTCCCAATTAGGGTTAGGATTTTGGACCCTCTAGAATATTATTGAAAGTACACAAGTGGTTAGCTCCACATGTGTGAGTAATTATACGTGGCATGGTGTTCAAAACATAGATCAAATTTTATGAGGAATAACTTCCTCAAACAGACTCCAATTGAGGTGATCTTTAAATTGTTGGAAAGTTCTTGATGAGTATAATAGTGTTAGAGGGATAAAAACTTTGTTTACAAAGTTTTGACCTAGGGATAGCCATTTAATACTTGAAATGGGCTCTATAAGTTTCAGGGCCCCAAATCACCTCCAAAATGAATATTCCCCTAAAATGGGCCCTACAAGTCCATGGATCCAATTTTTCCACTTATAAAGTATCAAAATAGATGATAATTTATAATGTGATCCATTTTGGATCATTCCTCAAGATATTGTAATGAATTTGATCATTTGTACAAGATGGGGAAGCCTCTTTCTTCCTTGGGATAGAAAGGATTTGTTGCTATGGAATCCAATGCCAACAACCCCAGAATGCTATATCATCAAATTTTGGGACACACAAACTTTGGGTCTTTGTAGCATATGATTCATATACACATGGTTGATGATATTCCATAGATTGATCCACTTAGTGGTGTCTATGAAAAGGTTTGTGTTGGGGAAACACCATCAAGAGTCCTTTTCTAAGGACAAATATGGGTGAGCTTATCATCATATTGATTTGGGTCATAGTGATATTTTTAATCCTATGTCCACTTGTTTTTGTGGGAGAGTTAAGTGCTTCCTTGTTATGTACCAAATACCCAAAATAACATAAAAATAGAAAGAAGAAGTAACTCCATGCCTTGATAATGAAATATAATGAATGAATAAGAAGCCTCTTCGAAGGGACAACCTCCTTTTACAATATAAAAAATGCACAAGATGATATTATCTCTAAAATTAGGTCTCCTTGGTATATATTACAACACTAATATAACAATAGAAATGTAATGTCCCAATATCTGGGGCTTAACTACCCCTCCCCTTCAAACAAGTGTTTCCCTCAACACATGATTAACTATGGATGTTTTTGTATGAATAACTCATATTCCCATGTTGCATATTCTATTGGAAGGTTCATCTACATGGTGAGATAGTCAGTAATTACTTGATTATGTAGTTGCTTGATCTGTGTTTCAAGGATTGTTTCAAGTTCTTGTATGATTTTCCCTTCTTCATCAATCTTTGGAAAAGTATTTTGAATTGAAATATTGTCATTGATTACATTATTTAAATAAGAAACATGAAAGACCAAATGAACACGTGAAAATGGAGGAAAATCCAGTTTGGAAACCATGCTGCTAATCCACTACAACACCTTACATGGACCATATTACTTAGGTGCTAATTTATTGTCCTTCTTTTTTTCTCGAGGGACATCTATTTATATGGCTTAAGCCTAAAAAATACCCAGTCACCCACTTCAAATTTCCTTCATTGTGATTTTGATTATCTTGTTGTTTCATATTGTTTTGTGCTATAACAAATTTGTCCTTCAATAGTTGGAGAAGCTCTTATTGGTGTTCTATGTGATCTTTCACTACTTGAACCTTATCTTTCTCTCTCAAGAGTGATGTGACTGATGGAGGATGATACCCACAAAGTGACATAAATGGGGACATTTTGGATGAAGTATTGAAGTGTTAAGGACCTAACCTACCTAACCCCTCACATAGATAGAATAATATATTTTCCATGTAATAAAGGCTGACATTAATCAATAAGGTATATTTAATAAATATGAACAAGTAAATGTAAGAAGACCTAATGGAAGCTTCCAATTATAGAAATATCTTCCTCTAGAGTGTTCTTTAGAATATATAATTAGTATAAATACGATTAGGAGGCATGATAAATTTTTGTCTTGAGAATTATTCTAATAGAGATCTACTCTATTGGAGGTTTCCCCCCCTAAGAAGCAAGTGAACATTGCTTTCTTTGAATAAAGGTATTATTTCTGGTAAATTTCCCTTCTCAATATTTTGTTGTTACATTGATATATGCTGACTATTCTTGTTTCTACATATTATATTACATCTAGTACCTTACATGAATGAAGTGTTGTACCATCATTCAACTAAGAGTAACCACTTTACACATTGTGTTTGTTTATCATATGCAAAGAAATAAAGACATACCTTCTAGAAACTTATTCACAACCTTAGTTTGTCCATTATATTGAGGATAGTGAGATGAGTTATGAGCCAATTGACTTCTCAAACAAGAATACAACCAGACCCAAAAATTACCCATGAAAATTGGATCTCTATAACTTACAATAATCTTGGTGTTTCCACGTAACTTATGAATTGTTTCCATAAATGTTGTAGCTACTGCAATTTGTTTAAAAGGATGAAAAAGAGAGAAAAAGTGTCATACTTTGTAAGTTAATCCACCACCACCATGATGACATTCTTTCCTTCAAACTTTGGCAGACCTATAATAAAATCCATTGAGACCTCTTCCCATTGTTGACGTGGAATGAATAATGGTTCTAGAATACCAAGGGTCTTGATTGTCTCTCCTTTTTTATGTTGGTAAACCAAACTTTTTTCCACAAACTTTTGAACATCAATTTTAAGAACTTCATAGAAAAAATCATTCTAGATCTTGTGGTAAATTTTCAAAATCCCGAGTTCCCCCCTATAGGATATGTGTGTAGTTTTAAAAGAACCTTCTATTCGATTTTGGAATTATTACATAAGTATAGGTAATCCTTATATTGGAGTCAGTCATTATTCCACACAATTTTTTTTGATGCATTAGAGTC
>ML797347.1:161658-174657 GCA_009831015.1 Picea engelmannii | reverse complement strand
ACAAAACAACAAAAGGGTGGAGTTTTGGTCATATTGTTGAGTTGTAAAGGATATGAATAAGAGTTTTAAATTGTTGCCTAGACTTGTAAACTATTGTGGATACTCCCCTAGACACTTCATGACAACAAATATTACAAGTTGTTGCAATATGGTGAGGATATCCTCTAACTATGATAAAATTATAGTATTACAAGCTAGTTCTCAAAATACTAAAAATCAAGTAAGAATATGAAAAAGAAGATACAACAATAAAATGAAAACACCTTGCTCTTTTCTTCTCAATTATAAAATGTGAATATAAAGAAAGATGGATTCACAATGGAGTTGCAATAGACATTGTGTCTTGAATGGATATTATAGGGTCTTCTACTTACTTTGTTATTCTCATAACATCCCATTCCTTCGATTTGCTCAACTATAGAATAGTAAATCAATAAAATAGGAATAAAACCCTAATTTATTTTCCTAGTGACTTACTGTTTAACATGTCTTGATAGGCATGTAGGGTTAGGGTCATGGTTTTTGCATGCATGAACTCTCAATAAGGTGGGTCCTAGAGCCTTTAGAATCTTATTAGAAGTCCACTCACGAGTAGCTCAAAATATGCGAGTAACAGGAGCTGATGTGGTGGTCAAAGCATAGGTCAAGTTGTAGGAGGCATAACTTCCTAGTATGGACTCTAATTGAGATTATCTTTGAACAATTGGAAATCACTCAACTAGTATAACAATGTGAGAGGGTTGAAAAATTTGTTTTCAAATCTTTAATCCCAAAAGTGGTCATTCAATCCCAAATATGGGCTCCAATAGTTTCAAGACCCCAAATAACCAAAATAGGATCTATCCCTAAAATTGCCCTGTAAGTCTCTGGCTCCAATTTTTTCCACTCAGAAAGTACCAAAACATATGACAAATTATATAGTGGTCCATTTCACACTGTACCTCCCCATTTTAAGAGAATTTAGTCCCTAATGTTTTATTAATTAAGAAGCGAGGAAATATTTTCTTAACCTTCTCCTTAGAGTACCATTTGAATTTGCCTAGAATATTTTGTTTTAACACAACTTGCTAGAGTTCTTGTTGCCCTTGTCTATTTGTTTTGGACTTATTCTGCAAAATTATATCCTCTATTAACTCTACCTAAGATTCTAGTTCTAAGTCCTCTATGGTAGGTAACAATTTCCCCTCATTTTCTTGATCTAGAATGGAAGGCTCATAGAGTTTCAATTTTTCTACATTCACTACTGAGTAAATACACATGTACAGAGGTAAAGTAGGTATATAGGCACTATCACCTACCTATCCCAACACTTCAAAATGAACATATCACACACCCTTGGTATTCTTACCAGGAACTTGTAGCCTTTATTTTTTCAGGTGTAGTTGTACTCGATATCCTACCTTGAATGTCTTATTAATTATGTGTTGGTCATGCCTAGCCTTATATTTTTCCTATGAATTCTTTGGTGTCTCATTTACCTATAAATGGATCTACCTAGTCATGTCAATAAACCTTTCATGCTTTAATGCTTCTCCTGTCATGTCTTCCTTCTCTCCTACATGTTTTCCATATGAAATATATAAAGGAAAGTGTGGAAAATATCCAAAGCAAGTTTCAAAAGGGGACTTACCAATGGAAGTGTGGACTGCTTTCTTATAAGAGTATTGAGTATGGATCAAGTTATCATCCTAGGTTCTTGAATGATTTTGATTGTAACCCCTCAAAAGTTGAAATAATTTCATGTTCACCACTTCTATATGTCCATTCATTTGTGGATGGAAAGTTGTATATCTCTTCAACTTGGTGTCCATATTCTCCCAAAGTTTACTTCAAAAGGCACTGAGAAATTTGGTATCTTTTTCTAAGATGATGCTCCCTCGTATCCCAAAATGAGATCACACCATTTCAAAGAACATGATTGTTGCATATTTTCCCCTAATGGTATTTTTACAAGTCATGGTAATGGACATCTTAGTAAATTTGTCCAATAGTGCAAATAGACAGTCATATCCCTACTTAGTTCTTGGAAAACCACCCACATAATCCATGGAAATTTTATCTCTTGGCCTAGTAGGTACAAGGGACAATATAGACCTTTATTCCTATTATTGGGTTTGTTGGTACAACAAAGTATGCATCCTTGAATAAACTAAGCTACATCTTCTTGTATTCTAGGCCAACATAGATACTTATATAAGTTGGTCATTGTTTTCCCAACACCAAAATGACCTGCAAATTTGGAGGTGTGAGCCTCTTTGATAGGTTTCAATATTTCACCATTGGGCACACAAGGTTTATCTAGCTTGTAGAGAAACCCATCTCGGATATGGTAGTTAGCCTTACTATCACATTCTTCTTCACAAACTTGGCATTGTAGTTATTGAAATATCTCCTTGAAGGCCTACTCTTCTACATCTTCTATGTATTCCTTTTTATATGCATCATGGGTGAAAGGGTCCATGTGCATAAGAGTACCCAAAGTTATGGTATTGGATTTTGGTGGCCTTAAAAGTGTGTCTACCAACTTATTAGTACTTCCCTTATTATACCTAATGATAAGATGAAACCATTACAAAATTCCATCGACTTCTAGTGCCTTTCTTATCGAATATTACTGTGGACTTGCAAGTATTGAAACAATTAATGATTGATGTGTATGATGGTGATCCAGAATCGGATCCAGGAGCCTGACAGTGCTAAAAAAGGCTCAAAAATGAAAGTTCTTAGAATTAGACGAAACCAATTCCATTGCGATCACATCATCGCGTTGATTCTGAACATATATTCACTTTCTCAAATGGGCACCGTATGCGAAAGTTATCACGTTCTGATAAAAAACTTGAACAGGAAAAAAAAGTCAAAGGTCAACTGGTCAACAATCAATGCTGATGTCAACAGTACGATATGTTAATTTGGCACTGGTAGGTACGTCATCAGACACATGGCAGGTGGTGACTAGGCAGGTTTGCTGACAAGGCAGACATGTGGCAGGCAACTGGACCAATCAACGGTTGATAAGTGGCATTGGTTCCTTGAATGGGGAGGTGCCACGTGGCACCCTATGGTTGGCTCGATAGCACATGCAAAAGTTGTTATGACTTCCTCAAGTTTTGAACTCATGACCTGTGGAGGAGCAACGACTTGGGAAAGGTCTCTTTACCAATGCGCCATTGGGTAGTGCTTGTTTTAACAATCCATAATTAATATATTTAAGTTTAAATATAATATGTATTGGAGCGGAAGGGGGCTGGGGCATAGCCCCAGCCCACGATTTTGTCAACGCATGTGACCACATAACCACGGAGCACGGGGGGTATGAGATAGGCCCTAGCCCTCGGATCTTGGGGAGATCCCACAAAACCAGGGGTATTATCACTATATTAGCGCACGAGGGTGTATGTATAGACCATAGGTCCCATGGAACGCGCCTACGACCAAGGGCTGGAGCCTATCCAATGCCAGTGCATAACCCAAAGGGTTGGCACTTGGCCATATGGACTTCATATGACCAGTTTTAGAGGGCGCCCGCATAGCCCAAGGGGGATTACTGTGTATTTTTAAATAAAAGTGGGTTTTTTGTATAGTTTTTGTGGATTTTGACTGATATTATGCCTAGAAATTGGTTTTTTGGGCCATTATTGGGAGATATTGGGCTCTTTTTGAGCCCAAATTTTGGGAGGAAGTTGGGGAGTGATAACCAACTTCAGATCTATAAAAACTAGGCCTTTTTGAGGCCATGAAGGATAGTCAGAGAAAAGTTATGCTGAAGGGAAGCCAAGCCAAAGCCATTTTTATGCAGGGAAGCTGTTGAGGAGAAGATGCTTGCGGGCCATTTCTGGGAGCTCCGATCATCCGTTTTGCGTGCCATTTCTGGGAGCTCCGATCATCTGTTTTGCATGCCATTTCTTCTGTTGGGTTCTTGAGATCTGTAAGAACATGAACAGATCAGTATTGTAGCCTAATGGCACTGTTGTGATGTACTTTTTAAGCTTTGAACATAAATAAATAAGCCTCCCCCACCGAGACAAAGGCCCGGAGACGTAGGCAATTTTGTGTGGAACTCCGTTATCACTTCTCTTGTTATGGTTTGTTGTTCTTATTGATTTAGTTCAGATCTGTATTTTGTATTATGGCTGTGATATATTATCTCATCTTCATCCTCTTTCATTAGCTTCTTAAATGGTTAATAATCACATGCAATTAAAAAACTCAACCACAATCATTAATAGATCTTTTGCGGATTAGATGGTCTCCTTTCCCATCAGATATTTATTCCACTTATTAATAGATTGCACTAGAACATAGATATCCTTGTCATATGTGGGGTAGTTCAAGACTATGCCATGAAACAATTCATAATGATAACATATTGGCTTACCTCCTTGCATCAAGACTACTCCCATAACACATCCACTTTGAATGGATTTTGTAAATTGGGTAATGCAAGAACTAGCATTTGACTAATATTTTGTTTCATCTTGTCAAAATCATGTAGTTGATTCTTTTCCCACTAGAATTTACTATAGTTGATGGTTGTTATGGTACATAATGGTGCAACAATAACTGAAAATGATGCTATAAAATTCTAAAGGTAGTGTCACACTCCCCAAAAGATCCCAACTTTAGTGAAATTGGTAGGAGTTGGCCACTTGATGATGGCCTCCATCTTTAGAGGATCAATCTAGGGTTCCCTTATACCAATCACATACCCTAAGTACACCAAGGACTATTGGGAAAATTCACATTTCTTAAGGTTTTCCAATAGTTGATGTTTTTTCAAGGTATATAAAACTTGCATGATGTGACATATGCTCTTCCTGGGTACAACTAAAGATCAATATATTGTCCAAGTACACTACTACAAATGAATCTAGAAAGGGTCATAAAACATAATTCATCAAACATATAAATATTGTTGGTGAAATAGATAAACGAAAAGGCATTACCAACCATTCATTTAAAACTTTCCTTTTCTCAAAGATGATCTTCCAAGTATCTTCTTCTTTTAATAATACCTAGTTGTATGTTGATTTAATATCAAGTTGGTGAAGTTCTTACCATTCTACAACCAATCCAAGAAACCATCAATCCTGGGCAGGGATGATTTTAAGGATGGAAATTTATTTTAAAATGTAGAAACCTTGGCGAATCTAACTAATCCTTCATATGCCAACTATAAATGATTGACGATGTTTTTATAAACATATTCAAATTTCTAAGGATTTTATATAGTTTTTATTAAATTTTGGCGATTTTTAAGGTAAAATAATTTTATCCTATAGAATTTGGGCGAATCATTTTTAAAATAGCGATTCTTGTTTTTGGAAAAACCATGGAAAACTAACCCATGAGAGGAATTTAGCCCCTAAAATCATCTTTGAGATTCCTGGGTGGAGGGTATTGATTCTTAAGCGTGATCTTGATTAGAGCTCTATAGTCAATACACATTCTCCAAATCCCATCCTTCTTGGGAACTATGATGATAAGTGATCCACAAGGTGAGGTACTTGGTTGAATTACTCTTGGATCCAACAATTACTACAATTATTTCTTCACTTAATCCACTTCCAGTATGGGTTGTTTATATAGTCCTATGCTTATAAATGGAGAGTCAAGAAACCACTATATCTTGTGCTCCACTTCTGTCTTAGGTGGTAATCCTTTAGAATTTTGGAACACTTATTTGTAAATTAATAAAATATCCTCCAATTGGTGTTTCTACATTTTAGTACATCTCTTTAGAGATGCATTTACTTTTACCAATTCACCTCCTTGTTGATTATGTCTCAAGAAGAGCACTGCAAACTTCCTACTTGAGCTAATTAATTTCTTGGCTTGGTTAGCACTTACCAGAGAGATATTAGATCTACCTTTGTGTGAATTGATGATGAAGGACTTCCCATCCTTGAATAGGACACATTGGTCTGTTCTCCTATTAAATATTACATCCCTCATGTACATGTGGTATTGGCTTCCAAACACTACACATCACACTTCAAGTGGTACCAAATCCAAACACTACACATCACACTTCAAGTGGTACCAAATCCAAACACTACACATCACACTTCAAGTGGTACCACATCTACCTCCACCTCATCAATGTATTTTCAATGGAAATTTGATCTTACACTGTTGAGTGATTATAATCTCTACATCCGTATTTATTCATGCCAATGAGTATGGGCAAGGATAGTCATGAACTTCCAATCCAAGCTTGCTCACAAAATCCTCTACTATGAGATTGGATTGCAAACTATAGTTAAATATAGCATCCACTTTTGTAATATTGACTTGGATCTTGATATAGAAGAGTTTATCCATCTCCTTCTCTTCCTTGGGGTGGAGGGTACTCAAGTTCACCTCCTTCTGCACTATAGTGAAAACGATTTTCTCATCTAGATCGAAATCACTCTCTACTCAGTTTCTTGAATCCATGGTTAACATATTCTTCTTCTTGACCTCCTTTTGGTTCTTTGGATTTGTCTCTAGATGTGGCTTATAATGATTATTTTTTATATGAACATAAATATTACAACTATTGCTTGGATCCTTGCACTATGGTGCAATGGTTGTTGTATTCTTACCCTTTCCTTTCCACCTCTTATTTCCCTCCTTTGAAGTACCCTATTGGTCAATCTACTTGGAACCTTTTTGTTGTATTTTATTCTTGTCCATATCCAAATATTGTACTTGAACATAAGCCTTGTCAACGGCCCTAGGTTTAAAGAGAAACACTTTCCTCCTTAAATTACTATGGAGAAAAACTAGATACTTGAGGAGTACATCCAAGTTATTGGGAAATCATATTTTCAACATAATGGCTTGTTCTCTAAAATCAATGGTTTATGCTTGCACAATTTTCCCTCACTTCTGTAAAAGTCAATTCCAATGGATCCATGGGTTCTCTTTGTACCCAAATAGGGTAAAACTAAGACTTAATGAGGGTTTTACAAACCTCCCACTTAGTTACGAGGGGATCACCCTCCTGCTAAGAATCTTTATGTGGATTTCCCACCACGTTTGAGCATGGCCATATAACTTCAATTAGGCTATTGATATATTCTTCTCTTCTCTTATGATATGCACATTGAAATAAACTTCTAACAATTACAACCATTGATTCAACATGAAAGCATCGATCTCACCTTGATAGGGTTTAATGCCCACTTTCACTTCCACTTTGAACACATAATGGGAAATGTGATGTTGGAACTTGGTCAATCTTTCTCTATCTCCTTTAACATCTCCTTCTCTAATTTTTCTTTATCTTCAAATTCCTCATTAGAGCCAATTTACAATTTAGAGGTTCCAAACTCCCCAAAAGGTCCAAACTTTCTCTCTAGAGCTACCATTAGTATATTCATATTGTGGGATATGTTAGAGACATGTTATTCCATTTTTATGAATCTCTCCTCTGATTCATCCCTTTGATTTCTATTGTAGTCATCCTCCATGGATAGAGTTTGAGACTTCTTTCTTTAAACAAATTTCTAGATCCTACAATATCCCACAAAACCCCAAAGAAAAATTGCTTTGATACCAATATGATTTATAAGTTATTATGGATATTCCATTAGATAGTTCATTGCAATAGGTATTATAAGTTGTTTCAATACTACTCTGTTATCCTCTATTATGTTGTGTTTAGTTATAATAAAGATCAATATTGAAATCTTAGTGCTCAAAATACTGAAAATAAATTTTTGAACATGAAAAAGAAGTTACAACAATAAAATGACCACACCATGCACATAATGGACACAAGATGTACCCTAGGAAAGCCAATATTGGAAAACCTACCCAAAAGGTGAGAACCATGCCTTTCTCTTTTCTTCTTAGTTATAAAGAGCAAATACAAAGAAATATGGGCTCACAATGGAGTTGCACTAGAATTTGTGACCTAAATGGGTGCTACAAGGTCTTCTACTTCTAATATTCTACTCATAACATCCCACTCCATTGTTTTTCTCAACTATGGAACATCAAATCAAGACAATAGAAATGGAACCCCTTCCTTACCCAACAAGTCTTAATAGCCATCTAGGATTAGTGTTATGGTTTTTGCATGCCTTAACTCCCAATTAGGGTTAGGATTTTGGACCCTCTAGAATATTATTGAAAGTACACAAGTGGTTAGCTCCACATGTGTGAGTAATTATACGTGGCATGGTGTTCAAAACATAGATCAAATTTTATGAGGAATAACTTCCTCAAACAGACTCCAATTGAGGTGATCTTTAAATTGTTGGAAAGTTCTTGATGAGTATAATAGTGTTAGAGGGATAAAAACTTTGTTTACAAAGTTTTGACCTAGGGATAGCCATTTAATACTTGAAATGGGCTCTATAAGTTTCAGGGCCCCAAATCACCTCCAAAATGAATATTCCCCTAAAATGGGCCCTACAAGTCCATGGATCCAATTTTTCCACTTATAAAGTATCAAAATAGATGATAATTTATAATGTGATCCATTTTGGATCATTCCTCAAGATATTGTAATGAATTTGATCATTTGTACAAGATGGGGAAGCCTCTTTCTTCCTTGGGATAGAAAGGATTTGTTGCTATGGAATCCAATGCCAACAACCCCAGAATGCTATATCATCAAATTTTGGGACACACAAACTTTGGGTCTTTGTAGCATATGATTCATATACACATGGTTGATGATATTCCATAGATTGATCCACTTAGTGGTGTCTATGAAAAGGTTTGTGTTGGGGAAACACCATCAAGAGTCCTTTTCTAAGGACAAATATGGGTGAGCTTATCATCATATTGATTTGGGTCATAGTGATATTTTTAATCCTATGTCCACTTGTTTTTGTGGGAGAGTTAAGTGCTTCCTTGTTATGTACCAAATACCCAAAATAACATAAAAATAGAAAGAAGAAGTAACTCCATGCCTTGATAATGAAATATAATGAATGAATAAGAAGCCTCTTCGAAGGGACAACCTCCTTTTACAATATAAAAAATGCACAAGATGATATTATCTCTAAAATTAGGTCTCCTTGGTATATATTACAACACTAATATAACAATAGAAATGTAATGTCCCAATATCTGGGGCTTAACTACCCCTCCCCTTCAAACAAGTGTTTCCCTCAACACATGATTAACTATGGATGTTTTTGTATGAATAACTCATATTCCCATGTTGCATATTCTATTGGAAGGTTCATCTACATGGTGAGATAGTCAGTAATTACTTGATTATGTAGTTGCTTGATCTGTGTTTCAAGGATTGTTTCAAGTTCTTGTATGATTTTCCCTTCTTCATCAATCTTTGGAAAAGTATTTTGAATTGAAATATTGTCATTGATTACATTATTTAAATAAGAAACATGAAAGACCAAATGAACACGTGAAAATGGAGGAAAATCCAGTTTGGAAACCATGCTGCTAATCCACTACAACACCTTACATGGACCATATTACTTAGGTGCTAATTTATTGTCCTTCTTTTTTTCTCGAGGGACATCTATTTATATGGCTTAAGCCTAAAAAATACCCAGTCACCCACTTCAAATTTCCTTCATTGTGATTTTGATTATCTTGTTGTTTCATATTGTTTTGTGCTATAACAAATTTGTCCTTCAATAGTTGGAGAAGCTCTTATTGGTGTTCTATGTGATCTTTCACTACTTGAACCTTATCTTTCTCTCTCAAGAGTGATGTGACTGATGGAGGATGATACCCACAAAGTGACATAAATGGGGACATTTTGGATGAAGTATTGAAGTGTTAAGGACCTAACCTACCTAACCCCTCACATAGATAGAATAATATATTTTCCATGTAATAAAGGCTGACATTAATCAATAAGGTATATTTAATAAATATGAACAAGTAAATGTAAGAAGACCTAATGGAAGCTTCCAATTATAGAAATATCTTCCTCTAGAGTGTTCTTTAGAATATATAATTAGTATAAATACGATTAGGAGGCATGATAAATTTTTGTCTTGAGAATTATTCTAATAGAGATCTACTCTATTGGAGGTTTCCCCCCCTAAGAAGCAAGTGAACATTGCTTTCTTTGAATAAAGGTATTATTTCTGGTAAATTTCCCTTCTCAATATTTTGTTGTTACATTGATATATGCTGACTATTCTTGTTTCTACATATTATATTACATCTAGTACCTTACATGAATGAAGTGTTGTACCATCATTCAACTAAGAGTAACCACTTTACACATTGTGTTTGTTTATCATATGCAAAGAAATAAAGACATACCTTCTAGAAACTTATTCACAACCTTAGTTTGTCCATTATATTGAGGATAGTGAGATGAGTTATGAGCCAATTGACTTCTCAAACAAGAATACAACCAGACCCAAAAATTACCCATGAAAATTGGATCTCTATAACTTACAATAATCTTGGTGTTTCCACGTAACTTATGAATTGTTTCCATAAATGTTGTAGCTACTGCAATTTGTTTAAAAGGATGAAAAAGAGAGAAAAAGTGTCATACTTTGTAAGTTAATCCACCACCACCATGATGACATTCTTTCCTTCAAACTTTGGCAGACCTATAATAAAATCCATTGAGACCTCTTCCCATTGTTGACGTGGAATGAATAATGGTTCTAGAATACCAAGGGTCTTGATTGTCTCTCCTTTTTTATGTTGGTAAACCAAACTTTTTTCCACAAACTTTTGAACATCAATTTTAAGAACTTCATAGAAAAAATCATTCTAGATCTTGTGGTAAATTTTCAAAATCCCGAGTTCCCCCCTATAGGATATGTGTGTAGTTTTAAAAGAACCTTCTATTCGATTTTGGAATTATTACATAAGTATAGGTAATCCTTATATTGGAGTCAGTCATTATTCCACACAATTTTTTTTGATGCATTAGAGTCTTGTTGTAGTTGTTGAATAGGATTCAATGCATTATGGTCTTTTTGTCATTTTATCTTTTTCTTTTCCACCTAATCAACTTGCAAAATGAAAATAACACAATGTTTTCTTCTTTCCTTGAAATTATATCCACCACCACATTTTGTTTCCCTTTTTTTTTTATAGATAATTTCAAAGTTATAACCTAGCATCTTTGTAACCCATTTTTCTTGTTCTTTTGAAGACAACTTTTGTTCCAAGACATATTTCAAACTATCATGATCCGTTTCTACCTTGAAGTGTCTTCCTATTAAGTAAGGGCACCCTTGTTAAGCTAAATGTAGCATGGCCAATATTTCTTTCTCATAAATGGGTTTGAGTAAGTTCATTCCTTTAAGCTAGAAACTTTGAATGCAAGTGACCTTCCTTCTTGCATTTAAATTTCACCAATGTTTCGTCTTGAGGTATCACACTCCATACTAAAGGTTTTTGTGAAGTAAGGTGTGGCCAACATAGGAGTTCGACACACAACTTCCTCAATTTTCTCAAAAGTTTGGGTTGCCTCTTGAGTCCAAGAAAATGCATCATTTTTCAATAATGTTGTTAGAGGTGATACTATTTAACCATAATTCTTGACAAATTTATGGTAATACCCCATCAATCTATTGAGCCCACAACAAGCCCCCCTTTACATTTTCTTTTACAAGAGAAAGGAAAGCCCCCCCCTACTAAAATTTCAATCCTAATGTCTACCCTATACTGTTTGAGCATAATTCCAATTATTTATCTACCTTGAGGAAGTTGGGGGTTTGATATTGATTGATGATTGTCTTGAATGAGTTTGTTGTTGAGTATTTTCTAAATGAATCACTTAAATTGTGCATCCTCTTGCTTCCATATTATGCTTAATGTCTTCATCTTTATGCTCTCATGTCTTGATCATACTCTTCATTCACAAAATCACTGATCCTTCCTTTGCATTTGATACTTGGCACATATAGTTTTCAGGACATTAATCTACAACCACCCATGATTATCTTTTATAAGCTTACTTGAAGGCATGGAATACAATGTTTATAGTGTAATGGAAAGTGTCCTTTTAATCGAGTGATTGATCTCATTTTTCTATTTTGCAAGAGAAGGTTCACAAAGCCAATTCATTTACGTGACCCCTCCAATCTTGAGATGCATGCAGGGGAATCCCTTAATCCTTATCCGTAACCTTGACCTTGATCCTTACTAGGATTTCCCTTATTGTGAAGCAAATTACCTTGGATTATAGTTGCCTTGAGGTCCAAATCTCCCAAGGCTATCAAATCCACCTTTCCTGCATACCTGTCCACGAGCCTCTTTAGATTGATCTCTACCAGGTTCCTTTTTCGGTCTTCCCTCTCGCCTAAACTCAATTCAAAGGCCTATTGAGCTTCTTGGTTGCATATCCTTGTTGTGTCATCTCCCAATGCTTGCTTGCTATCTGTCATAATCAATATCACACATTGTGGTCTAGCATAATAACATATTCCTTGATATGACCATATTCCCTATATTTGCGATCTTAGTAGGTCTACCCTCCGAGATGTTCAAACTGACTAGATTGACCCGTGTCATGCATTTGTTTGGTGTCAATCTCCTTTTACCATTCGTCGCTATTGTGACATTGATTTGTTGCATGACATGTCGTCTTCTTCCCCTGGGTCACTTTCCATTCGTCACATCTGAATTTGAGTGTTCTTGATCGCCATATGACCAAGCTATCCACCTTGACACCCAATTACTTGAAATCTACATGTTATACCTTACTCCTATTTTATGGTCCCTAGGTGCGAAACCCTTATTGGTGGAACCATGATGGGCATGGAACCCTAATTCGTGTGTAACATGACCTTATTTACATAATTTTTATATTTTCATTATATTTTTATTTTTATTCTCATTTATTATTTTCGTAATCATTTATTTCCATTTTACCCTTGGTTTTGCAAAATCACATGGTAATTTGCCCATGGTTTTTCATTCCCCGTGGTTTTCCCTAGAGTTAATCTAGATATTTATTTTTTACACGGGGTAAATAAAGTTCATTTAAAAAATGTTTTTTACATGGGTCAAATTGGTTTTCACATGGATACACTATTTGTTAATATATAT
>ML797347.1:147972-161545 GCA_009831015.1 Picea engelmannii | reverse complement strand
GGGTCTAATTCTACAAAGATATGAGAAAAATGAGGATGTACATATTATACATTAGGTTTTATGCAAAACACATCTTGTAACAAATTATATATAATAATAATAATAATAATCTAATTTTAAGGTCACGACCAAGACAAACACCAAATTGGTGTATGAGACCCCCTTGTTTGTGGGACAAGGGACCCCCTCTGCCCAACAATTTGACTGGTAAAGTCTACAGAGGTATACATACCCTACCCCCCTTTGGATTTGAACTTGTGACCTCTTGAGAGGAAACACATGTTCTTAACCATTAGTCTCTCTCTCTCTCTCTCTCTCTACACACACACACACACACACACACACACACACACACACACACACACACACACACATATATGTTCATTTTATTTTTCTCATTTAATTTGGTTTTTAATTTAACTTTTTAAATTTTTTTTCCCCACTCCTTAAAATTCAACATAATATCCCATGAGACCTCTCCACGAATCTCTCCATTGGTCTACATATCCAATTCAAGGTAAATTTCATTGAAAAATACCATATAAGGTACACCTCCTATTTTCATGGAATCCCTTATCCCATCCTCCCGAACACCTTTAGAAAACACATGAATATTTTATTAATATTTCAAAACCTAACTCATCAGGATCTAGCCTTAGCATTATTTTAATATTTTTAAACCATCGGAATGACCCCATCAGACTCCACACTTCACTCTTCAAGTTCACCTCCCGATCATCGGACTCATATCATCAGAGTGAGATACACTCCTCAAAATTAACCTCTGACCATCAGAATCCGATGAGAACCCATCAAAATTGGCATTAATTTAATATTTTTTTTTTGGAAATGTGCACCCATTAGAATTTGTATTATTTAATATTAATTGTGGGGAAAAGTGCACCCGTCGAAGGTTGGATTATTTTGATGTTTTATTTACCATCAGAGAGGCTTTACCCATTGGGATGGACTCACTCTGATAGCCCATCAGAGTGGGTTAGCTCACGTCAATTTTACCACTCCGACCATCAGACTCTGATGGCTTATTTACCACACAATTTTTTATTATTTTTATAACTTTTGGACTTTGGTTATATTTCATGTGGGGGAGGGGGGGTATTTTGGTGAGGAATTGATATTTGATTTTTTTTTTTTTTGTTTTGTTATTTTCACGTGGATTTGGGGTATTTTTATTAATTGTATTTTATGGAGTTTAATCTAATTAATTTCTTGTTTCATTTTTTTATTTTTATTTTCCCAATTTCTAGGACAGTAATTGGCCAAAATTACATTACAAGCACTAGGTCATATACCTTCCCTAGGTTCTTATATAAATAATCTAAAGGGGATAAAGCTACATTAACCATTTAGTTTTGGATTTCCTTATGCATGTGTGATTTTTATTTTCAGGTTAAAGATCAATGACTCAGATTCACCCACAAGAAGATCAAGGGCTGTTGAGCACCATTGTTCAAATGGGCATATATTGGGATGCATGTGTTAGAATTGAGCCTAGGATACCTCGTTGGAAAGTTATCTAATCATGTAATGTAGTGGTAGAGGTATTCGAGCCAAAACAATAATGAAAACCCCAGAAAACGAGGAAAACAAAAGGTCACGAATTTGGGGGAAAAATGGATTGTGCAAACTTCAGACGACCATATATGGAGCTACATGCAATAAAATCAGGCCTAGGATAGCTCAATGAAAATATAGAAGAGAGTGGAAAATGATACCACAACAAGTATTGACAGTTTGAGGGTGGAAGTTCTAAAAAAATGTAGAAAACTGAAGAGGCCTGAATTTAATTGAAGAACGAGTTGTGCAATGTTTAAACAATAAGATCTAAAGCTACAAGATTCAAAATTGGACTAGAAATATGATGATCAACGTATGAGACAGAGGATAAGAATACATGATGATCTTAATCAACAGACAAACACTAGAAATGCCTAGAAACGTCACGGGGAATAGAAGAAGATAGGAACAAGCCAAGTGAATAATATTTATAAATGAATACCATTTATGAAATGCCATAGGGAAAGAACAACCACTAAAGAATCTCTTTAGATTCTGTTTGTAACAATTACATGTTCATTTTCGAAAATGTAATAGAAATTAGGAGTTGTATACTGACACAACAAATAAAAAACAAAGTGAATAGTCACAAGAACTAACTAGTCTCTCTTGTCTTATAAAAGAGGACTCATTGGATGCAACGAGAGACTTTTTCCCATTGTATGGACTGATAATACTCTTATTTTTTAATATATGAAGAGTAGAAGGTGTTTTGAAGTCATAACTGTTTTCAAATGCTTGTGGGATTACTCTATAGATGTATTTGTTGTTTAAGTTTTCTAGGTGCTGATCATATGGATTGTTTTTGTGCTTAGTATTTATAATTCTTATGCTATTGTGATTTCTAATGAGTACATGGATGATGTTACATGTCTCCTATGCAACTATTTGAGATGATATTTGAAATATTATTATGTTAACATATTTTTGGCTGTCGTGAACTATTTTTGCTATCAAAATATCATTTAAAATTGTGATCGTTTATTAGTTTTTCTCCCATAGGATAGGTTGGAATCAGTAGTTGTAGATTAGTTTGTTTTTAGTTTATAGTAGGTTTATAATTAATTAGAACTCTTTGGGGGACCGTCTACTATCTATCCCATTTTTATTCTCTTAATTCTTATTGGAAACTAGGCCCACATACTAGTCGAAAACACTACACCAAATGAGAGTAGGTCTAATTGGGACCTGCCATTGGGCATTCTCTCTTACCTGATTAATAAGCCATTTGGACCCGTCAACCCAATCCTAATAATCCTATAACATTTTCAAGGTTTGGGGAATTGGTCAATGGTCATTCCACCATAGATTTAATTTTATTAGGGTCCTCTTTTACACCCTCATGAGATACAATATGATCCAAATATTCCACTTATTCAACACCAAGGGTACACTTGGAACGTTTTACATATAGTTTTATTCTCCTCCATTTTTTTAAGCCCATGTCAACACATTGTACATGCTATTCCCAAGTTTTGTTGTGATTAGTATATCATCAAAAAATACTAACACAGTGTTTTTGTATGAGAGTATGAAAATATAATTCATCAAGATTTGAAATGTGGAAGATACATTAGTAAGACCAAAGAACATCACAAAAAACTGATAATTACCTTCATGTGTTCTAAAGGTTATTTTGGGGATATCTTCGTCCCTCATTCTAATTTGATGATAACCTAAACTATGATCCAACTTGGTAAAGAAAATTTCTCCTTGCAATTCATTTAATAAGTAATCAATGATATGAGTGGAAAACTCATCTTTAATGGTGATCTTATTGATCTCTCTATAATCTAGACATATATGCCCTGGAACATGCTTTTTGTAAATCATCAACAATAGTGAAGAGAAAACACTTTGGCTAGGTTGAATGATGCTATCCTCTAGAGTTTTGTAATGTACCTAGGGAGGATAATATGGGGTACCTAGGGAGGTACCCAAGGGGATAATGAATGTAATGTGGCCATAATAATGGAATAGACCTACTATGTAATTAAAATGAAATAATATGGCCACTATGTAATTAAAAGGAAATAATATAATAACAAGGGGTAGTTGGCATATACTCCTAGGAATACTCATGTGGAAGTATAAATACACATGAGTATCATTGTATTGGTGGGTATTGGATTGCATTGTCTTTTAGCAAGCATGACTTGTAGAGTGATTCCTTCCATAAGGAATAATTGGTGGTGTTATCCTACCCTAAGGGTTTTGCGCTACATTCTTGTGTTGTGTATGGTGCATGTTTTAGCATTTTTGATGTTCAAGGGTTTAATTTCCGACGTTTTGTGGTTGATTCTCTCTTATATCTTCCATGTTTTACAACAAGTGTTATCATAACTCTTTCTTGGACATGGATTGGGATATTTATTTATTTATTATTATTATAGATTTTTGGTGGAAAAAAGAAGATGGTAGCATTTATGTCAATTTCTGAAACATTTTGTACAAAATTTGAATAATCAACCACAAAACATAAAAAATAAAACCCTTGAACATCAAATATGCCAAAACGTCACCATAGACAACACAAGATTGTAGAGAAAAATTGCTCAGGGTAGGGTAACACCATCAATTATTCCTTATGGAAGGAATTATTCCATAAGCCATGCTTGCTATAAGACAATACAATCTAATACCCACCAATATAATGATACTCATGTGTATTTATACTTTATCATGAGTATGCCTAGGGTTCTATGCCAACTACCCCTTATTATTATATTTTCCTTTTAATTACGTAATATTAGCCATAAACATTACCATCTATCGATTGTATTCACTATAGAGACAATGCTTAGTATGCATTGTTGACATCATCTTCAGTATTTTTATTGTGTTAACATGACCAATCATGAGGCTCGAAGGCGTTCCCATAAATCTTCTGGCCTACACTATTCATATTCTTGAGCGTGAACCATTATCAATGGATTTGGCCAAGAAAAAGGCCATTTTTTTTTAATCCTCCTATATTGTTATTTAAATACTTTGGAGGTGGCTTGGACAACACTGATTCTTGCAACAAAGGACTGCAGGCATAATCTTGTGGTGAATGGTGGTGTTGTTTATTGCAATAGAGGATTGCAGGAATGAGAATTTTGTGAATAGGATGACAAATTCCTATGATAATGATCACTAAGTCGGTAGTACACCACACACTCTCCTCTTTTTAGAGAAGCCACAAAGACTAGCAAGGACTGATTAAATCTCAGGATCCTGCAAGTGTCATTCACAATTTTCCACTCACTCCCACACTTATCCTCCACCACCATTCTCGTGTCAATTTTTCTTCCTCTTCCCCTATTTTTATTGCTGTCATCACAATGGCCCTGCTCCTATTGGGCTTAGCCTTATCTACCTATGGACATGAACAACCTGTGAGAAGCACCAACACACCCATACATTAAAACCCTAAATCAAACACATCTCAATATGAATCCTATAGAGGATTCAAGATTGCATCATTCATATATGGTTATTATATTACTTTCACTAAATCATCCTTTGTTATTTTAGTCATTTTCAACATTAATTGTGCAAATTTTTGTTGAATTTTATGAATTTTTTTTCCAATGTTTTTTCTTTGCAATATTTTTTGTAATATTTTCAAACATTTGACTTTATCTTCGATTGTATGTCATAAAATTCCTCCTTACAGAAAAATTAATAGAATTAAAGAATTACTTAGTGTTTGCATAATTATCTGAATGGATTGACTAGAATAAGAAAGACAATGAAGGAGTTATTGAATTCATCTGTATTTTAGCACATATACTAGAATTGATTGACCAGAAAAATAAAGATAATGAAGGATTTGGAAGATTTATACCTTGTTGCTACGATGAAGCCATATTTTAAGAGATTACTAGTAGAGAATAACTTGTATCAAGCTATAGAAAAAAATTGTTTGAGGAAAAAATGTTCTTGCATATTTGTAGGAAATGTGAATAAATAATAAATTGAAGTCGTATAAATTGAAGATATAATTAGTTAGATGAAAATAGATATGGAAAATGTTATGCTTCTCATAAAGTTCATCCCTATCTTCTAAAATTTCACTGTGAAATTGAATCAAGTAGTCTGTTTCCAAACAATTGTTGTTTATGCTTTAATCTTTAATAGTTTTGTTGTAAATTCCAGAATGCGTGGCAAATGAAGGTATTACTATTTATTTATTGTAGTGAAATCAATGAAAGGTCTATGGAGATATTGGAATATATGGAGAGATTCAAAGAATCATCATTGAAATGGAAATATTATCTTGAGGAAGAACGACAACACCTTCAACAAGCTTCTTGCAGAGTGTTCGATACACTTGGCTCTGCGGCCCACAATTCATTGAGCATGATTCTAGTGTCTATTTTATCCTTTGAATGTTAGTTAAGTCTCTTATAAAAATCCTAGGGTTATTCTTGCATTCCATGAACAATGGCCTTTGATGTAATTTACGATCCAATTAATGCCCTTCATGCCTTGTCTTCCATAATTATTCTTTCTTTTTCTTTGTTCAACAAACTAGGAATGAATTTATAACAGATCTTCTGGGCACTAATCACTGTTAAACCATTTATTTTTACTCTTTTTAATCCAAATTGTTTTGTTGTTGTAGAGTATAAATATTCCTCTAAAGAAAACAATAATAAACTATCTTGAGCATTATTATTGAAATTTTAAATTTTCCTTACCTTAACTGTGAGTTTAAACTCACGTTGATGATGATGGTGGAGATAAGAACCACTACCTTCGTACCACTCCCATTTCATGTCTCTTATTATCACCTCCTCACTAATGGTTTCACATGAGTAGGGTGATGTAACTCTGCGTAACTGCTCACACAATTTATTGGACGAGTTGATTCACGGTATCCATGGAATCATGACATTTTTGTAGATACGACCTAAAGAAATGAAGATTAGTATGAGCATTAGAGCCTTTCGCAGCTTAGCTAACATCTCCATTGTTCATTTTTCAGTTTATTTTTCGTCTCCTCTACCGAAGAGGAGGGGAAACAACTATTTGTAGTGTTGCACATTGATTACACTTGGAAGTATGCAATACTCATGACTCACTTGTATACCATTCATCTCTTGTATCATACTAGGGCATTTATGTTTCAGATGCTATATCACTTGTTTGCAAAGAATCTCTCTCTCTCTCTCTATATATACATATACATAGATGCAAGGCATTTCATTGATCTTGTGTTTGGAGGGAGTCAAAGTTATGACCATATGGTTTTAGGAAGAGAACTAGGACTATAAGTTATGTTGTAAGAGCATTGGTTTAGCGAAGAAACTCAATTTTTTCATTGTTGCAATTTTTTATTATTGAAAAAATTGAATACTTAAAGAGGACGTAAATAGATGTATGGTGGGAAGATGCCATGTAAGAGGATGTGAAATACTCGTTCATGATTAAATCAATTTTTAGTTTTTTTAATCTTCAAAGGATCTTAGAATATAAGGAAATGGAGGGTATTTGTTGTGTTCTAGGGAATTTTGTGGGTCACCAATACAATTCAATTAAAGGTTGGAAAGTGCAAAGTGCATGAGAGGGTCACTGCCTTAACAATTTGCAACAGTAATGTCTCATTAAATCCCAATGGAAATCTATTAAAAATGGAGTTCCATCCATATTTCCTACCAAATTTCTAAAGAACCCAACCTGGCAAAAACAATTCAAATTCCCTAACAAAATAAAAATTTAAACACATGGAATATGCCCATCATTTATCATGCATCTAATAACAATTCTAAAAATGTGAATGCAATAAATCAGTAAAACAAAACATTCAAATACAATTACTACACAATGAAATTAAATATACAAATATAACAAAAAATATATATTTTAATGGGAAAACATCTGGCTACATACAAAGGATGTTACTTCTAGCCATAAACATTGCTATTCGTTTTATCTCAATAGTAAGCCACCCCCAAGTTGAGGCTATGAGTCCACAAGGAGGTATGACCCTCTTGGTTTCCCACTCTCCACACTGAGTAGCCCAAAATATCTCTTTCCCCTCAACCTGCACAATCCAAGGAATGGGATCACCCTTTTCTACCACGTAGTCTCTCGGGCCTTCCCACTTCCCTCCAGGGCTCCAGTGCACATTGTTGGCAAGGAAAATTATTAGATGTTACTCTGAAGTTCTCACAATATCCTTCTCAAGGCTCTTGAGGCATTAAATCAATAGGAAGTGACAATTACAAGCATACATCCTCATTATAAACATTAATTCACAACTCCCCCATGCTGTTACATGCACCCAACCTAATTTTCAACATCAAACTCAATCCAACAAGATGTCTTTCCATGGCTAGCATGTATGGTGCTCTTTTCCAACACCTAACTCGTTCCTTGCTACTCAAAATTAGTATGTAAACACTATCCCAAAAAGGAATTCATATTTCCTTTTCTTTCATGCAAGCTATGACTCTCAGATTTCCCAAAAAGTGGTTATACTCAACCCATGATGTCATAAATTAGTGAGATGAATTTTCCCACTAACCATTCTTACTTGTATTCAATGCCTCCATTGATAATTCTAAGGAGATAAACATTAATATGAAATGGATTGGATTAATAGAAATGGGTAACCCCTTGGACCCCCTTTTATCCCCCTCTCTAGCAGAATCATATCCCCCCATCATTATCGTCACTCTCATATCACAACCAATGATTTATTTTGTATTAATAATTTTAATGTACAATTTAAATAGCTCCACCCTTGGCTATATTAATCCATACAAGCTCTCTGGACCTAAAACATATCATATCACTGACTTAAATCACATTTGCATAATTATATTATAATTTACGGGGAATAAAACTGGGGATGTTACATCCCCTCCCCCTTATTTTTTCTTTGTCCTTAGTGCAAAACACCATACATGTATACATACATATTACGATTCTAAGCTCTCCGATATTTAATCAACATATAGGCTCTCCGACCTAATATGGCACATGCTCTCTAGCCCAAAACATATATACATAGGAACTCCACCCCTCAATATACACAATCCAAGGAAGTGTACCCCCTTATTTTCTCTACAATCCATGCCATACCACTTCCATCCAGGGCTCCAACACAGACCAACAAGGAAGTCTCAAATTTGTGGTTCCAAGAATTCTAGCTGCAACAAATTTCACAATTTTTCAATTCCCATAGCAATTCCAATCAATAGGCTCTCATTCCCATAAACCTACACAACTCAAGGAAGTGTACCCTATTCTCTGCACCACAATACCTTAGGTTGTACCACTTCCATCTAGGGCTCCAACACAAGGTCAGACATGAAGTCTCAGAGATATAGCTTCAAGAACTCTAGTTGTGATAATGGAATCTCCAAAATTTCAAATAGTTGCATATGTGCCTCCCGCATTGCATCCTTCAACTCCATTTTTCTTCTTCTGAGCTACAAAAAATCGAATGGAATTTAATCATTCCATTCCTTTGTCCTTGAGATCGATTTCCTTCTTGTGCTCTTCTTTCCAAGTGCTCAATTCATGTCTTCATTCCTTCAGTTGTTCCTATAGAAACCACCAAGAAAATATACATGTTATAGTCATCATCATACAATTGTTATCTTATCCACTTGAGTTCTCAACTCCACCATGTAATATTTGTTCAAAAGTAACTTTGTAATCATAAAACGATACTTATTTGTGTGGCTATCCTATGCTTCACAAAGATACCACATGCAAGAATTCAACGCACTATCCTTTCATATACAACCTCATGATTCCAACCACCATGCCATATGCATTATTGAGTTTCCGCTTCCTTTCTATACTCACCCTCTAGGATTAAGCATCCCATAATTTTCTATATATTCCCTCTTGCGATCCATTTTTCCAAGGATTTCACTTGAAAGGAGAGAACCAACTTACTACTAGAATTCCACTGGCAATCTATAACGCACATGTGGTAATCATAGGGTTCCAATGTCATAACAATAGCCTTCTTCCTAAGCTTTCTAGATTCAATAGTCATTATCTCATCTGTATCATATACACACAATCATCATGAGATATCATCATAGTAATCCCACTTATTCATTTTCATAAGAAGTTGGTGGTTTAAATTTAGTATGATGCCCATAGGTTAGAGACATGCCCCCCCAAGTTTCGGTTCGTCTACTGACTTCTCCATGGACCATGGTGGCTAAGCCTCCAAATCCTATATAATGAGGGAATTCCAAGGTGAAAATGAGGGAGGATAAAGTTTGTATATGATACTTATGATCATAAGAGAAACATCTTTAGAGTGCATTCAAGGATTGAATTGGAATCTTAGAGGAACGCTAGCGTAACAAGGTTGTAAGGTCCCATGTTTTCATTAATATAACTTGGCCTATTTCCTTCATATTTTTGTTTGCACATGTATGCATATATAGATAGATATGCTCTTGTATAATGATATATTGTAGAAGTAGAAGGTACTATTTTGTTCCTTGCAGACTCTCTTCATCTTGATCGTGGCTTGGACAACAAGAACAAAGACTGAAGAATAGCGAGGACAACCATCGGAAAAGGAGTAAGTCACACTTCTTTCTTCTATCTTCTCTATCCATAGACATCAAGAATAAATTTAAAGGAATGTTAGTGTACACTTTTTTTTTTTTTTCTGTCTTGGTCAATAGGGGTCTAGATATCCAAGGGAGATTTCACCTGTCTGTAGGGGAAATGTTTTGTAACAATAATGAAATCAAACATTACAAATAAATCAATGTGCCATTACCCATGGTTACATCTACACAATACATCCTTGCATTGACTCCATAATACCACATACTCATGTCATGTATTCCACCATGGTGAGTTGAAAGGTCTATCCAACACCTCAACACATCATCCAAGATCTTTTTGTTTACTTGCTTGATCATTTGGATACCTTCCTATTCAACCTGTACAAAACACTAGGAATATAATCCTTTAGTTCTCTTCAGTGTTAGCAAATAGGTTGCAGTCGAAACATCGATTATAAGTAGGAAGGTCATTAAGCATCTGTATAGCACTATATCCCTTCCATATCCAACCACATCATGGTCTCACCCATGGATAGCTCTATTCAGATCCATTTTTATAACAAGAGTATGTATCCTAACTGCCTTGGTTATAATATCATAACCAACATAACATACCATTAAATTCTGTATGAATGCATTCAAGCATTAAATAATTTTTGTACATTAAAGGCCCTCTACCTTTAACACATCCATTCAAATATTGAAATTTAGCTGAGAAAATTATTACCTCAACTCCCCTCAACATTTATGCATCATAAGCTACCTAAATGCATACCTTCATGGTTGTTATGACATTAATTGATGCTACCTGATCAATTGGTATTTTGTAGAATCTCACAATCTCCCTTCACCAATTTATTGATTAGCATTCTTACCATCCTGACTTGTCTTCATATGGATGGATGTCATATGTGGCAACAACACCATCAATATATTCAACGATGCTATAAACATTTTTCCTATATATATATAATCCATCATTGGTCTCATTCAATTATCATAACATCTTTATTGCATATATAACAACAAACTCCTCTCAGTCTACAAGAATTCCATATTTATGTCCAAGCATGTCCATATGCACTAATGCACTTCTATATGCACCAAGAATTCCCTGTCAATATGCCTACTAATGCATATGCATTCTAGCTTCATCATATGCATTTGACATCACTTTATCATGCTCTCCAATGCATATTTGCTCGAACTTCTTGTGCTCCATGTAGCCATCCTTGAATCTCTCTATATCCTTGTAACCCTATGCACTGACATTATTCTCATTGGTGAATTATTGTTCCCTGATCTTAATATCTTCCAACCAAATCCTACTCGACCATCATGGAATTCCAACCAACATGTTCTATTGGAAACTACCTTTCTTAGGAAATCATGCCCCATCTTTACCTTGCTAAAACCTTCTAGCACATTGGAATGATGTACTTTATATCATTCCATCGCCTTGATATTGTGATATCCTCCAACTAGCTTACCCATTAACATTATGGCATCCCTTGCCATGATCTCTAGTTTTCCATTGGTTTTTCTGAAATTTTGAATGTTTTTCTTCACTTCATTGAGTGATTCACTATGAATCCCTGTTCTATCCACTCAAGACCAAACTACTCCCAATGAAATGTTGCATTTATCCAATGGCACTCAAAAGTGAATGGAACTTCGTTATTCCACCTTTTGAATTCCTTTCACCTATATCCTACTTCCACTATGCACTTTAATAATATAAGTGGATTTATTACTTTGAATACCTTAATACATGAGTTACTAATTCATGGTTTGAAACTATTTTCTAAGCATTGTTATACCTTCCCAAAGAGATGATTTGTCCATCCCATTAGCCACGTATCACCTCCTGAGGCCTTTGTTTTATTTTGCAATGAAATTTGCATCTATGAATACATTTCTACCTTCAAGTCTAAGGAGGCTTACCTCACCTTCCTGCACCTACTAATTGTTGGATTATTGAGAGGGGGAGGGGTGGGGGTGAATCAATAATAGTGTAATTAAAATCCTTTTTCTCCAAATAGTCCAAGTGTTATATCAATGTAGAATTATTATCCAATAATGAGCAATAAGAAATGAACAATCACACACATACACATTACACCAATATTTTACGTGGAAACCCAAATCGAGAGAAAACCACATAATGTTTTTTCTTATATGTCTTGAAGAATTACATTCATTGGAAGCACCAATGTGCCAACCACGTGCATCTACCAATATCCCAACCATGTTCATCTACCAATAGTCAAACCATGTGTCATATCACTCATGATATGTCTCTACCATGAACCAAGTTCCACAATCATGTATCTCAAACAACTACCAATTGTTGTGCTAATCAAGTAATGTCAATACCATCCATGAGTGTACCAACTATGTACATCAACATGTATCACCACTTGCACCAAGCAAGTACATCACCATGCACCAATACCACAATATGATGAATCCCCATACATGCATGCCAAATCCTCCATAAAACATGTGCCAATCAAACTGCTAGTAGGTGCCTCTAGCAATATACAAGAAATGTACCAATCATGCAACAACTATATGTACAACATGATCACCTCATCAATCTTACCAACCATATGTCCCAATGTGTATCCCATCCATATGCATGCATCAAGTTTTCCAACAAGTAAACTTCCAATACATCATCAAGATATATCACATAACCAAGGTGCCATAACTTAACTGTTATAACCAACATTGTTCTTTCAACAAAAAATGCATCATTCCATACTCATGGGTTATGCACCTGATATTTTATTTTGCATCTTCACCTTACATAATCCAATATAGACTCATGAAAACCTACAAAAAACAGTGTCAGAACTTGCAATAAACTATGTCATACCTTGCATCACAGAGTTATACCATCACCTCAAACTCCAACCCCTATGCATAGCCCTTTTCCTTAGGCTTCACCACATATACGTGGCCTGCTGCACAAACACCACGCGTATGTACGCAACCTATACAATTTCAACCTGCGTATGTACACGACTGATACCACTGTCACCCATGTATGCCTCAATAGATGACACTTTTGAACTTCCCTTCAGTCTTTCATTCTATTCTGGATGCTCTTTCTTCTTCACCCACTTCTGCAGATGTCCCAGCTCCTCAGAACTTGATCTCCGAGCATCCATATTTTCAAAGATGTCTCCTTTCCTTCTTCTAGCCATGTTGTTTGAATTCCTCATCATGGAATTTATTCTTGTGTTCCAACACTCCTGGGATTTGTGGCCAAATCCACTACAATTGTAGCATCTAATGGTGTTACAATGAACATCAATGTGTCCTACTTGATCACATCTCCAACACCTCATGGTGTTATAAAATCTTCCATTATATCTCCTTTCATAATATCTACATTCAAAATCTTTGTGACCATATCCATTACATGAATAACAATGCCCATGAAAAAT